>JALPQI010002309.1:0-91182 GCA_025490895.1 Thaumatotibia leucotreta
TCAATGCCGTGCGAGCGTGATGGATATATAGTAGTACCTATCGAATCACGGCGTTAATAGAGTAGAGCGACTAGTCCCACTAAAAGCGAGTTAGCGATTGACAGCTCGACTATAAAAACAAACAAAAGATATTCGCTCTCGTATTAAAAAAGAGACACGGCGATATTTGTAGGTCACTCAGCTACCTAGTATAGTTACAAGCTCTGCGGTGAACATATGAGGTTATACGTGCTTTTCTTAAACACATGTCGATTTAAAACACTCACTAAAAAAACACTATCAACACTTGCAGCATTTCACTATTTTATTAATAGATAGGACTACTAACATCTCGCATTTAAATACCTATCAGTGTATTCACAATTTCACAATCACTCACACTGTAGCTACTGTACCACATTCAGCTGCTATTGACATCACGTCAGCATGTCGTACGAGTGACAACGGTGAACACGTGACGCGTAACGTGACGGATACGGACCGAATGGATATTATCTGTGGCACTGCGGACTGAATCGTGCTGAATGAGCTCCCTTTATGCGATGGAGTGACAGTTTTGTTTTCAATGGGTGTTGTGTTCATGTTCAAATTTTCGAACATAAAGGCCTGTTTTGATTTTACTGACAATTTAATTGCTTTACATTAAGACCTAATTTTTTTTTATTTAATGCCTAAATAAAAGTAAACGTTAGTTAAAAATATAGCTAACCTTTTCTCAGGTCATCAGTCGAAAAAGGACAGAGCTAACATTTATCTGACATTCTGAGAGATACTGTTTTTTTTATTTATGAAAGCTTTGGCTACAAGGGCTATCAACTTAAATATAATTACAAATGCATAATCGAAATTAACAATTTATAAATAGAGTTTATCTCAAACATGCAATGAAATATTGTCTCTACGTTCCTTAAAATAGACTCGGAAGTATCGCTTTCAGGGCGCAGTTACTCACTGGGATGGAATAGTTTGTTATACAAGGGTGCCAAGTTGTATTTTACCCGCGAGTATGAAATTGAAACACGAGCAAGCGAAAGGATTCTGTATTTGAACTACGAGCGAAGCGAGTGGTTCTAAAATAGAATCCTGAGCGTAGCGAGTGTTTTAACATACGAGAAGTAAAATACATTTGCACCCGTGTGTAACACAAAACTTTTCCCTTCACTATAGCGACGAATCTCGAAAAAGGTAATTATTTGTTCACATTCGTATGGACCCGATGATAATTTTCGAAATGCATTACCTACGTATTTAATGCAAGATTTTGCCGAAGTAAACTTAGCACGAAAAAGTGAACGCAGCACGAGTTTAACACATTCCTGTAGATGCACATCAACGCCAATGCATTAAATCATCCCCATTCATTATTTTTACAAAGTTATAACATAACACTCTGAAAGTTGTTTATTTTACTATTTTTATGCGTGTCCGAGTCGATGAATAAAGATTGATAACCTATAATATTCATTGACAATGTTGACATTTGACATTTTCTGCGTTTTGTGATTGCGTCTAGTCATCTTATCATCATTCACTAAAACAAAGGTTACTTATGGAATTTTAGGATTTATGTAAGTATTAAAATCATCACATTATTTAGGGTTTTGTATTTTCTCTGAATTCTCAAACAAAATATTTAATTATAATTAATGTGGAATTTCTGGAACGACTCATTCATGAGCATTTTACGTTTTGTTATCTGTTAAAAGAATGCTACTTCGCGCTACTCTCCAAGGTCACTACTTTGCCACACAAGTGAACAATATGCACTTTTACCCGTTCGTATAAAAAGAATAAACGAGCGCTTTACGAACTAGTGAAGGGAAAATGGAATTTCATTACACTTTTCAGGCCTAGGCCTGCAAAGTGTAGTAGTGTAGTAAGTGCTAACTTTTATTTTAATTTCAATAACATTGTCATTTTTTTTTTGTATTTCTTGTATGTTTGAGAAAAGCACTATACATGCCTCGGCGTGAAAACGGATTCCCGGCCTCGTTACCTACCTATGCGGCCTCGCTCGGACGCTCGCTCGGCCGTATATACCAACTTAGCCGAAAATCCTCATTTTTTCCGGCCTCTGATGTAATGTACTATTACAATACACGAAGAAGCGAAAAAAAGAAGAATTATTTACTAGAGGCCGAAAGTATGTTTGGGAAAGTCAAAAATGATACTATAAAATTCAGACAAATACTGTTAACTGGGGATTGAAAAATCGGCCCTAAATTAGTTAAATTATAACTATTTTAGATTTCATTATAAATTCTATAAAATTTAGGTAAACTATTGTACCGCCGTGTGGTGACGGCAGTAAGAATACATTTGTTACCACCCCAACTCCTCCTTCGGGTGTCGTAAGAGTCGACTAAGGGATTGAAGTGTCACTGGCCATTATTTGATAAAAGATTGATGATGGGCAGCAGCGTCATCAATTCATCATAGTAGACACATTACTGCGATCGCCAATCCGCTTGCCCAGTGTGGTGATTATGGGTATTTACCTCCTAATGCGTTTATACGCATAGTTAATAGGAGAGGCCTACGTCCAGCAGTGGACTATCATAGGCTGATGATGATGATGAAACTATTGTAACTTGTATTCAAGATATTGATTTAAACTTTCACGATTATCACTCATAATTTAAAGACGAACGGGTCTTAATCGCGTAAACTTATACGTTTAATCATATCCTGACGTTTCGGATATAACGTTACACTCGTGGTCGCAGGCAGACTATTCAAGAGGTAAATTCGATTATGTTCTTACCAAGAAATCGATTTAAAAGACTAACAGTGCGTTTTTGCGACTTTCGCAAGTCTTATTATTAATTCATCTAATTAACTATCTATTAACTATCAATGGATTCCTAAATCTTGATTAAACTATAGGTACTATAATAAACTATGTTCAGGTGAGGCAAATTAATCAAACTGGGTGATATTAATTGGCTCATCACGCCTTAATGAGGAGCCAATCTAGACCCAAGGGAACCTCATAGAGTCTAAATAGTTTAATCAACTATTTTATACCAGGGCAGATTGAAATAGTAGTCGTACCATGAGTTGGCCATTACCAAATAAAATAAGCGTCGAAAACTACGAAAAAACATTTAAAAAGTTATAATTTTGTAGTAACCAGGAATTCAATTATTACTTGTTTAAAGAGTTTGATGAACGTATTTCTGTTCACGACTCATGTTTCAATTTATTTTAAATACACGTAGGCTAAACTGAAATAGTACATTTCCTAACTAGTTCGGGAAAACTTTTTTTCGGCGAGGGTGATAGTTGGAGCCCGAGTGAAACGAGGGCGACAATCACCCGACATAAAAAAAAAAGTTTTTGCACGTGTAAGGGACGATTTTTTTCATAACAAGTGCGTCTAAAAGAGAACTTACCGCGCACGAAGCGTGCGCAAAGTTCGTGTTTGCGCACTAGTTAGGAAAATATATTTTACGCGGGTCACTCTTGTTTTTAAGACCAAAATGCTCGACATGTTTCACTCTGTACGTATACGTACATCTCCTTCAGGTGCGGTTAAACTAAAAGAGCATTCGCTGTTCTAACCTCCCACTCTACGAAATTCGATCGGTACACAAAACGTGATTGGTTGATTTCTTAGAACGGGCGCTAGAACAGCGAATGCTCTTTTGGTTTAAACGCACCTTTCCGCAATTGCCGCATCCGTCCATTCCGTGCGCTTCATCGCTTTTTAAGACTTAAAAAACGTGAGTAACCTGAGTGAATGATAATTATAGTGTACCACGTAGGCTATGTTTAAAAAATAAATTTAAATAAAATTTATTTTCTTCTCAAACCTTACAGCAATGATTGCTGATATGCTTACATTTTTGTTCCTGTTACAGGGCCTACCCTATGTATATTATAATTCAATTCCGTAATAGTATCAATTTTGCCATAATTCACAAAAAGCGAATTACGGCAAAAAATTACACTTCGTTGTTCGCCTGAAGGTGCATTCAGATTTTTATTTTTTTAATTTATTGAATAAAAACAAAATTTTCAATTTTTTTAATTTCAAGCCCATCGTTGGCAAAACCTTGAGAAGGTTTGTATGCCGATGGGGAGTTCGATTTTATATGTTTCAATTTATTTAAAATACACGTAGGCTAAACTGAAATAGTACATATCCTAACTAGTGCGGGAAAACTTTTTTTCGGCGAGGGTGAAAGTTGGAGCCCGAGTGCTTCAATCAAACGAGCTTTCGCTATTCTAACCCCCTACTCTACGAAATTCGATCGTTACACAAAACGTGATTCGTTGATTTCATAGAGTGGGGGATAGAATAGCGAATGCTCGTTTGGTCTGAATACAAGGTGTATTCAGACCGGATTCAGGCGATCGCCGAATCAAAGTATGAGGTTGCCAGGCAACCCACCTTGTTTGCATGCGGCGAACGACGTGGTGTATTCTCTCGTAACGTTTGTTACGAAGTGCTACGCCACACCGTAGCTCGTAGTAATGCAATGCAATGTGTCGAATACTGACGACATCTCGTGGCATTCATGTGTAGCTTTTCCGGTGACATATTTTATCATGCCTTTAAAAGATCAGCAAGGCGCAGCAAGAGGGTGATCACATGATCATATTGATCATTCTCCAGAGACCATTAAAGGTACATAGCTAATTGCAAACGCGTAAGTTTAATTGGTTCATTGTTTAAATGTCGATATTTCAAACACTGACTGACGTTTAAAACACAATGAAACTTCTGTAATATAAATGTTTTTATTATTATTTAACTGTAGGTATCTACAAAGCTTTTTTGTCCAATTGGTATTATTATGTAAGGTCCGGCCAGCCAACTAGTCAGTAGCAAAAGGCGGCAAATTGAAAAAAAAAGGAGGCGTTAGCTGCCCATACAATGCCCAATTTTTCTACTAACAAGCTGGCTGGCCAGACTATAATAGTACATTACGACCCAAGTGCAAAAATTATGAAATTCGAAACGAGTGGCGATGTTTTAAAACACGACCGAAGGGAGTGTTTTAAATCGACACGATTTACGAATTTCCTTTTTGCACGTGTCTCTTACAACGTTTTTTAGTACAGATGGCCCTCTGAAGTTTTGGACCTGACGTGCCACTTCTCGGACTAGCGCATAGAGAAGACACCACTGTACTAAAGAAATATTTTAGTTTTTTTTGTATATTTTATATTTTTAATAATTTTAATATTAATATAAAATAATGTCAATACTTCTACATATAATTCTAAAGTATGAATTTCGTCAATGAATT
Organism: Thaumatotibia leucotreta; assembly: GCA_025490895.1. Taxonomy (NCBI): domain Eukaryota; kingdom Metazoa; phylum Arthropoda; class Insecta; order Lepidoptera; family Tortricidae; genus Thaumatotibia; species Thaumatotibia leucotreta. The sequence goes on from JALPQI010002309.1 coordinate 5,259, forward strand.
TGAACTAGATGTGGCTTAAATTATTTAATTTAATACTTGTTTTATTATGTCAACATCATGGATTAATTTCGTAATGTAAGAGTGAAAGTGACAAAGTATCATTGAGCCCGAAGTAATCTCGAAGGTGAGACAAAGAAAAACTTTATCAAGAACCCTTGATTCTGGAGTAAACGATGAAATATTCCATTATGTAGATTTCATCAACAGGCCAAAGGAAATCTTAAAATATCGTTTTGATTCGAAATTACTTTAACATGGTTCAGTAAAAGATAACATTTTGACGTTTGTACTATGTTTTTTTCTGCTACACCATATTTATGTTAAATGTATCCTTTGTGGGTAAAATGAAGATTATTATTATTTCGAACTTACGTAGCCGCTAGGTACAGTCAAAGACAAAATAAGGTGTACACAAAAATGTTCAAAAATATGTCCCAGTGTACTCTAATTCTATGTAATAAGAACGTCGTAACATATTTATGACGAATTCTTTCGATACTTATTTTTGCACTTGACTGTATCTCATCTCATATTAGTCGGCACAATGAAGTACGAAAAGGTACATACAGTCAAAAGGCAAAATAAGGTAAACGTCTTACCATATTTTTAAGACGATTCTTTCGATACAGACATACGTATTTTTGCACTTGGCTAAGATACCATATTTATTACTAAACCGCATTACAGTAAACCGAGATAAATATTCAGTCTTTGCTCATCGTGTAACGTTGCACGTTATCATTCACGATTTAAAAAGAAATAAGTAATAGATTTCGCTATAAAACTCTAAAAACGCATACGCGATTGTGCGCACGACTGTACTGGCGCGGATAGCAACATTAGCAACCGCGTCAGCAGTTTTTTTATGTATGGGTTTCTCCTACTTGCTGCGTTTGCGCCTCGTCCCGCCACTCGCCAGTCCCAGTGCTTACGTCTTAAGCAGAGGACGTGTGCAGTCGCGTTCACGGGGAGGCCCGTGTCGTCATACGCGCTGCAGACTAATAAATTTTATTAAATTTAAATAAGGGGAAAATCATATTTGTAACCTCAGGTAGTCCTGATCTTAAATATAATGGCGTCTTCGTACCCGTAAAGCTACATATCGTCTTGCACCCCGTAAGGGTAAGTGTTGAAACGTTATATATCTAGATTTTAAGAAGTGCTAGTTATCATTGCTAATTCGCTTCCCATTATGTTTTAGTGCGTTCCTACATGCTTAAATTCCTATTAAGGTCTGTGTAATTAAATTGCCATGTACACGTATGTGCTTTCCGTAACGGTAAAGTACCGTTACAAAATGGCGTCCCATACATTTGCCCTATCTTAGTATTTTAGTTTTTTGTGCATTTTGTGCCTTACAAAGTAATTTAAATGTAATGAGAATGCCCTATTTTAATTATCGTGTTACCAACTAGTTTTCTAAAAGGGCTATAAGTTTGCAAGCTTGCTTCCGCACATTCCTTTGTCTTCTTGTAACTCCGTTCTGGTATGCATACCCACCAGCTACTTTTCGCTCCCTTGCTGCTAGCTTGGCGACATCCTTGGGGGTCATACCGGGCGGACGTTAAATCCTGGTTCTAAGCAAGATTGATGTAATTCCAGGGTGCAACTTTACCCTTACAAGCGTCGTGTCACCTACTCCCTTGTCTCGGCCGGCCTGAGAGCACGCGTGGACACAGACGGAGGGACTGCGACATTCATCTCACCCCAGGACTGCACTACCGCCTAGCAGACAACAGGGGGAGTACCACACTACCGGCGGAAAACCAGACAGGCTTTAACGAACTTTACCACCCCTAGTACCTACAGTTAATACTGGGTCTTTCTAGAAATTAATATATATATTTTTTTGTAAGCGTTTGGGTGTTTCCTTTAACCACCCAACTTACCCGCTTCAATCGATCAGGATAATTAGAATAAAATTGACACTTTTGAACGAATAGGTTCTTCACTGGTTTTACTTAAAGATAAACTCTAAATATACAGAGACTGGTTGCTAATGTATGACAAACATCATGTGGCTTATGATGGTCCCGTTTTATCTATTTATCATGCTACGCATCACTTTCGCACCTACATACTTGTTAGAACCAGACGGCAACAACGACAAACGATTAAACACGGTACCATCATAAGCCTACATGGGATGTTATTACTTATTACGATAACCGTTTCTCAAAATCAAATGTTTGCATTTGCAATATTTATCGCTAGTCTCACTGTTAGGGTAGATCATATCAATAACAAATCAAATCGACACTTTTATAATTTGTTCGACTTCCAGCTTTCATGCCCTCTTTACTTTGTATAGCAATAGAGCCAACAAAAGCTTCATTTAATATTTTGAAGGCCGATGTTGAATATTTTAGAACCAACGAAACGGACTGGACTGGATTTAGTTGAGCTAACAAGCTTAGGTAAAAAGTAGCATGTTTACTATTAAATACTTACCCCCTTGGCCGTGTGGTGACGGCACTAAGAATACATTTGTCACCACCCCAACTCCTCCTGCAGGTGTCGTAAGAGTCGACCAAGGGATCGAAGTGTCACTGACCTTTATTTGATGAAAGATTGATGATGGGCAGCAGCGTCATCATGGACACATTACTGCGATCGCGAATCCTCTTGCCCAGCGTGACGATTATGGGCATTTACCTCCTAATGCGTCTATACGCATAGTTAATAGGAGAGGCCTACGTCCAGCAGTGGACTATCACAGGCAGTTGATGTGTGTGATGTGACTTACCCCCTTTTCCATAAATGGCTCCTAACTTAGCAAGCCGATAAGTAAATAAATAAATATCTTGGGACATCTTACACAAGAACCGTTGAATCATTATTGCACATTTTCATAAATTGCTTGTGGTGTCGTATCAAGCAGTCAAGGAGAAAGCCCAGGAAAGAGATAAGCGTAGAAATTGCTCCACCGACAAGAGCCTAGCTCTTAAGTTTATGATGATGATGATCTTACACAAATCGACCCAGTCCAACGGTAAGCTTGATTAAGGCTTGTGATGCAGGTACAGTCAAGGGCATTAATATATATACACTTCTCCATACTGATCCCTTACAAATGTGTCTATATATTAATGCCCTCGACTGTACCAGGCGATGATATATAAATAAAATAAATAAATAAATAAATAAATAAATATCTTGGGACATCTTATACAACCTCCACTACCTCCAGCTTCGTAGACAGGATCACTACTAACTAGGCTATACGATAAGCGATTCACGTGACCATAATAATGTATGGAGATGGTCACGTGACTTTTCGTTCGAATCTGCCATCCCCATAGATTTATTACTTATCGCTTATCGTATACGATTGCAGAATGACTTGGCTAGACCTGCTGACATTCTTCTTCTCCTTCTTTCCTCGCATAATGATGACAGTAAGAATACCTGTTAAAGAAAGAATTGGGATTCTTGACGCGAAGTATGGAAATAATTAAAAATGCAAAATGAAACGTGTAGCAGGGGCGTGTAATTGCTAGAGAAGAAACTTGCCATACAAAAATGTTGCTAGTACATATTAAAAATATAATCTGCAACGTAGGATTTCAAATTTCACATTTATAAAATGCCCAACCTTTAAAAAATGCGATCCCGACTGACCGATAAATACCTATTTCATCCACAAAAATTAATTAGGAATTATTTATAGGCTAAATGAGATAGGAATGTATTCGCATTCCGAAGCAAACTGACCTCATCTTATAGTGAAATTCCGACCCTCGGCTCTGCCCTCACAATCTCTTGAGGTTTTTCAGTTCTTAAGGCCAAACATCCACAATACGGTTCACCTAAATTTAACGTATATACTACGAGTATACCCATACGCGGGAAGAAAATAAACGTAGCAGAAAAGGGAATCCTTTTACGGTTACTTGGCAATCGAATCTAGTGTGTAAATCATAAATTAGTGATCATATTCAGTCAGCCTCCGTAGCCTAGTTGGTAGTGACCCTGCCTACGAAGCTGGAGGTTCCGGGTTCGAATCCCGGCGAGGGCATTATTTGTGTATTTATTTAACACAAATATTTGTTCCTTGGTCTTGGTTGTCTATGTATTTAAGTATCTATATGTATCTATCTATTATATATATCGTCGCCTGGTACCCACATCACAAGCCTTAATTGAGCTTACCGTGAGAGTAGGTTGATTTGTGTAAGATGTCCCAAGATATTTATTTATTTATTTATTTATTTATATTAAAATTGTTAATACTAAATCAGATTCAATCCAATACAAAGATCTGCAGGCGTAGCCAAGACGCCATTCTGCAATCGTATACGATAAGCGATAGGTTAGCTAGCCGTGTGGTGACGGCAGAAATAATACATTTGTCACCACCCCAACTCCTCCTGCGGGTGTCGTAAAAGTCGACTAATGGATTGAAGTGTCACTTACCAACATTATTTAATAAAAGATTGTTGATGCCCATCCCATGAAAAAAAACTACCTTTTTGATTAGCGTCGCTTGACCAGTGTAAGTGGCGAGTATAGTGATCTCCCCCGGTGTATACTTATTTTTGCGTAAGTAGTCCGCCAGGGCCACGCACCATTTCGCTTCGTGCGTGTTTATGTAGCTCCAACTATCTTCTAAACCCTGAAACGTGGTATAAATTAGTAGGGGTCGGAACTATGGGTGCAAAACTTTAAAAAAATTTCACAAGTGGACTTGATATAGTAGCACATACATCCATAAAATATACATATCTACACACCCACACATTGTAAGTTAAAGATTCCGAGATAGGAAATAAAATTGGATACAGATTTTTCAATAATATTTGTATTTTTCTTGGCTAAAGTGTTCCCATATGTCAATTTTAAAGTTTTGTTAAAGTTTTGCACCCATTGTTCCGACCCCTATAAATTAGAGTGCTAGTTGAAGTTAGACGCTTTGACAGAGTATTCCCATAGATGTATAAGTACCTACACCTACTCACTGCCGTGTGGTGACGGCAGTGAGAATACATTTGTCACCACCTCAACTCTTCCCGCGGATTGAAGTGTCACTTACCATTCTTTGATAGAAGATTGATGATGGGCAGCAGCGTCATCATAGTAGACACATTACTGCGATCGCCAATCCGCTTGCCCAGCGTGGCGATTATGGGCATTTACCTCCTAATGCGTCTATACGGTATACTCATAGTTTATAGGAGAGGCCTACGTCCAGCAGTGGACTATCGTAGGCTGCTGATGAAGCGATAAGTAATAAAAAAATAGATTAATGATAAAAAAAATCGGTGCACAATTCTCAAGAGATATTGAGCATGTAAAAAACATACAAAAAGAAATCTGTCGAATTGAGAACCTCCTTCATTTTGAAGTAGTTTCATAAATAGGTCTGACTTTCCCTTAAGACACGCCAGACCCAGGTGACGTGACGAATCGACAGAGAATTAAGGCGTAATCGAATCCTTCGAAATACAACGAAAAGTAATTGCAAGGTCAATAGTAAACAAGGAAAGTAAAAAAATAAGTTATGTTTATCTTATTATTGCTGGTAAAAAGGTTATCAGTTTATATAAATTTATGTTACAATTTTATTGCAAAGGGTTTTTTTCCCGCATGCATTGCAGCAAGGCTTTCACCCCTTGCCAATAGTAGCAAAGTGTATTTTGCCACTGTCAAGTTGTAGAATTTTGCAGATTTTTTTTAGAATGTTCGGTAGAATTTTGGTTTTGTGGAAGGATAGGCTGGAAACCTAAAACAAATACGTATTATGGACAACACAAACAAACAAAAACACAAGAGACGAACACGAGTATTAATGAAAAAGGGCGGCAAGCGGATGACAGTTAGGCAAGCAACAAAGCGGATGAATCACAAAAAAAAGGTTATCCCAATGTCTGAAGCTGGAATACAATAATTTTAATGAAATAATATTATAATATTGCATAGGGTTACAGACCGGGGAACCTAGTTGTACCTATCCGCTAATTGTTTTAGCCCAAAATTAGTACATGAATTCGTTCTGCATATATTTCTCAAAACCTTGTAACTGGTAATACAAGCGGAAGTCCTTATCTAATTTATAGTGTTAAAAAGAGACTTCTACTTGTATTAAAAGTTACAAACTATTGAGAAATGGACCCCGAAAAGACGACAACCCAAATCCCCCAATGACCCATTTTAGATTTGTTCATAACTTTCAAAGTATGTTATCTCAGCATACCATGCTTTCTTATTCTATTTTATTCTACAGAGCGGTCTCCTTGAATTTCATAAAATGTTATCAGTCTCGCTTGACCAGCATAAAATCTTAAAAATATATCGCAATAACATTCACAAGCGTTACTATTATTAAAAATACGTCCAGCAATATTTATTCATAGTCATTTATTTACGAAAAAACATGGATTACTAAAATACTGACGGAATAACAGATCAAAGCCAACAACTTTGTCGTGTGGTATGCCAAAATGCATTGCGAATATATAAGCAGGTAGGTCTACTCAACCAATTATGCAAGTATAGTTTGGGAAATATAATTTGACCGACTGTTATCTCACTTACGACCTTTTGTTTTGCGTTAACACTTACTAGACAATCAGCAGTCTAGCACTAGTCTAGTCTAGTTAATGATGCAGAACAAAAAGGTCGTAAATAAGATAAGAGTCGGTCAAATAATATTTCCCGAACTATACCTATCTATGCGCAAGCGAAAGTGATAAAAGGCAATACATATAAAGGAGAAAGAATGATCGAATAAAAGTACATTGTTGTAGAGGCTGGAAAGTAAGCAATAGATGAAAGAGTTAGTTCGAAGGCCGACCCTTGGGGAGGCCTTCGATAGTACGAGTTCATCTATTGCACTTTTTGCTGAGGCTAAACATTGTGCTTTTCACGACTACTGAGAGGAAATGAAACACATTCTTGTAATTAGAAAAAATACAATTTAATTTGTTGTGGCTGAACTCCATGATCCTGCGCCACAAAAATAAAAAAAAAAGTTACAACAGTCCGAGAAAATTTTTCTGAAATGACGTCATATCTACCCACAGATCAGTATAGATAGCTAACGGTGGCATGAAATATGTCGCAGCGTTATGGCCGATAGGCCTTTATAGTGTGACAGATGCGCGCCCTATGAGCCAGTCGCAACTTACCCGCGACTGCAGGATGAGCTCGGACATATCCGCAAAATGCCGAATTGTGCCGTTATTTCTTGTAAAAATAGGAATGTAAATAAACATTTCAAGGACTATTGAGTCACGTACCACATGAAAGTATTGTTTTTTTAGTTATTAGTTGACAAAACCACGTATTTTTACAAATAATATATAACAACAAACCGCTGACATAAATGTCATAATGATTTTACTTGGGCGTACCAATTGGTTGAACTATTCAGTGACAAATTGTATGTGCGTTTTACATTGACGGCTTAGAATAGCAAGCAAGTTGCAATTTGGTAAGTGACCGTGCAATGTATTCAATTTCTAGCGATATTCACAACCGTCCTGTCATTTCTTGGTACGGCCGCTGCGAGCAGGCCGCGAACTAGAGGTACGACTGACCGTGTCGATGACAAATAGGGTCGATAAATTGTTGATGTATTTGATTATATTCAATTTTTCTTTCATATTTTGACCTTTGTATCAATATCTTATCTACATAAAGGTAAAACAATATATATAGATTATATCGCGTATTATATTATTTTGAGCCTTTTACAATAACCGTTGTCAAAGGTTGAAATTGTTTTATTTAAATATGTGTATGTGACCATCGCGGAAACGGCTGATAACATTATATTTATTAAGGGTACAACCGTCTAAATAATTATTTGTTCATGTGATTCCCAGCCACAATTACGATAATTTCGTTAATAAATTGCTTTGTTCATATTCAAATATATGTTTATAATTGACATTCTGTAGTTTATTATTTACAAACCAGATCCGACACGAAAGTAAGAAAAAAGTTTTCTTATTTATTATTAAACGACATAAAATGAAAACAAACAATATAAGGACTTAACTACCTATAAATAAAAAAATTGGCCTAAATCGCCGTCACGTCAGTGGGCAAGGTACCCAGAAGGCAGGCCGCATTCCCCCGTTGTATAGCTATACTTAAACGCTGTGCAAGGTACTGGCCAGCCCTCTGGTCGCCTGAGGTCTCTCTTAGGCAAGCCGCTAGATCTTTAAAAAGTCCATGTGCACTCGGTCCCCATGGCCCCAAGGTCTCCACACCAAACGCCGCAAATATGTAGCTGGTTCCTAAAGCAGCATATTTGCAGCGCTCGAGACTTTCGGCTAACGATGCCGCGGCGCCAGCAGCAACGCCGGTGACCGAAACATGGGACGGCGCCAGAGTGTCAACGCAGGTGGCGTCCCAAACTAGCGGCCGGCCCATGCTCCAGGGCACCAGCGTCATTCCGTCAGGCCTCTTGCCGTCGTCCCTGGCCAGACCGTTGGACTCTAGGACGGCCGGTAATTTCGCGCTAACAAGGGCGCGACGGATAACATAATGTTTATAAAGATTAGATACATCGTCCAATGCGATATTTTATTAATCTGTATTTATTTCTTATTAAATGATAGATCGATTTTAATGTTTTTCTTAATATTCCGGCCTTATCAAATATCTATGGATAATAATTTATCGACGTAGCCTCCTCTCTAGTGCCGCATCATATGGTAGCGCTTTAGCCAATCACAGCGTGGCAAAGGCCCGACCTCGGAGACACCGGGACTCATTACAATTTCGCTTCGTTACAAATCTCTCTCTTTCATATATCTATGTATCTACCTATGAAATCCGTGTTTAGATACGACCTTTTACTTTACGTTCAACATTGTTGTACTCACAGAGCACGGACCTCTTTAGTGTGTAACCTTAGAGATAGAGACGGCCTTGGCTGTCATTTTCATAGAAATCGACCGTGTCAGGCAATTTTGACATGTTAATGTAAATAGTGTTGTGGTATGGCTCGATATTTTTATCGATAGATTAAAACCAACAGTTATTTGACTAAAAATGTTACTTGAAAAAAGCTATGCAAACATTCTCGTTTTTAAAATCTCTCTAAAATGATGTCGTTATGTTTGATATAAAAACAGTAAAATTTATACATTTATTTGAATTTATATTTACAATAAGTAGCTACTTACATTAAGTTGTTAGCTTTAAGGTTAAAGTTAAACAACAAGTGTTAAGGGTAAGACTAGGCTGTCTAGTTATATATGTTACTTTTGCATTGGTTTGTTTGTTCAAGGTGTGCAAACTATATCTACTTATATTACGTTATAAAACGCAAAAAGAAAATGTAGGTATATCATAGGTGCTTAAATTAAAATTGTATCTATAAATGGGAACTAAAATTAAGCGATCAACTGTAAGGAGTTTAGATGGTTAGGTAATTTAGGTATTATATATGAGGACAGATTAACTAGATGTACAAATGTATAAAGATATTTTGTAATTCGTAAATTGTACCGTTTTACGTTTTCTTGAAAGATTATCAGATGGGTTACTTGGGACAAGAAACACCTGGAAATTACATACTTAAATTAATATGTATTAACAGATAACATCAGAAATCCTTTAAAAGGTACTTTACTTTTAAAACATAATAAAATTATTTAGCAAAGCTAACTTACCTTGTCAAACGCAGGATGGAGTTTTAAAGTTGGACAGGCATTGGATGACAATATAGATCTTGGATTTGTTTTTACAAAACAGTCATTTTGGAAGTGGTCCGAACAAATTGTGTCGTGTTTTTGCGGAAACCAGTTCAACTTTCCAGTCGCCGTTATCCAGCGTTCTCTGACACATGGTTCTATAGGAAATCTAAAAATTAAGTCAGAATTTCTTAAACTATATGTTTTTGTATAGTTGCTTCATTGTCTGCACTCTAGATAAATATTATATTATTGCTAAATATAAATAAATAAATAAATGTTTGTGGGACAGTCTCATACAAATCAACCTAGCCCTGAACTAAGCAAAGCTTGTACTATGGGTGCTAGGCGACGATATATACAGATACAGATACTTTATTGATAAAAATACATGGTTTTTTACAAGTCATTACTACAATTCTAACATTCTATTTCATATACGTATTGTGACATGTATAAGTAATTTTATAATATTTATGTGGTAGTACAAGTATTACAAAACTAGTTATTACTACTAACTCTAGCAATATGTTTGTTAAATTTATATTATGTTAAATCTAAACATTGGCTGTAATTATTACATTTGTGATTATTACAAGGTTGAGAATCATTTGTTAAAGCATATTATGACATATAATATATGTATTATGATTATAATGATAATTAGAGAGGTCAACAGTCCCGTTTTAAAAAATCATTTACATTGTAGCAGGCTAAGTCAATGAGCAGATTCTTAAGCTTTTTTTCAAAGATAGTATCAGACGGTGCATCTTTTATTGGGGCGGGAACACGGTTGTATAAGTTGACTCCGACGACGTCTAGCATCGCGCGGGCCTTCGCTAGTCGGCGGCGTGGAGGAAGTAGGAGGTGCTGTCGGCGCGATTGTCTTTGGTTTACGTCGCCGAAAGTTTTATAATTATGTAGGCTACTTCGGACATATGTACACGCCGTTAATATGTAAACACAAGGCAGGGTCAAAATGCTGTGCTTCCTAAATAGGTCCTGAGCTGGGTGATCGGCGGGTTTTCGGTCAATGATGCGAAGGGCTCTTTTTTGCAGCTTAAACAGTCTGTCACGGCTAGCTGACATCGCCCAAAGATCGACACCTTGTATGAGTATGGAGTGGAAATAGCCAAAGTAGGCTTTTTTTAGGTTCTCACTCGTTAAGGTTGGTGCCAGTCTTGAGAGAGCGTAACACGCCGAGGCCAGCCTGTCACAAGCGTAGTCACAGTGCGCCGACCACGTCAGCCCGGAGTCGATCACGAAACCCAGGTACCTAGTTTCATCTACCTGCGGCACAGGGCTATTGTTAGCAACGATATTTAGTGGAGTGTTGTTTTTTCTCAATTTAAAATGTACAATATTCGTTTTATCAGCATTTAACAGCATTCCGTTGGCTGAAAACCATTTAGATATTCGCTGCATTACACGGCTCAGTTTAAATTTTAGTTCGGCTATATTACTGGCGTTTACTATAAGGCAAGTGTCATCTGCATACATAATGTATTCAGACTCGCCGCAGGCAGTTGTAATATCATTTACTAGTAGTAAGAAAAGGTAATTTCCCATTACTGAACCCTGGGGTACCGCACAGCTTCCTATTTGTTCCAGGTCAGACTTAGCACCAAGGACGTAAGTGCTTTGTCTGCGGTTGCTCAGAAAAGAGGCGATAGCGCTATAAAAATTATCTATATATATGTACTTAAATAGAGAAATACACATAATTATACTAACTTATACATAGGAAACGTCCGTAACTCGGGAACAAATTTTGAATTTCTACTAACACCGTTTAGTTGTAAGAGTTTACATAGACTATCGATAACAAATTCAGCGTCGTGTCTCTTCACTATGTCTCTCGCCCATACTAATTTTATATTGAATTTAATATAACTTTTTTTATTTACCTGTGATAGGAAACGTTTGAATTTTGTTTATTAACGTACGTAGACTGGTTTCTGCACCAGATTACAGAGCAATGTGGCATTCTTGGTATATTTTTATAGTTTATATACCCATGACGTCCCGAGAGGTACTGACAGCACATATGCGTAAAACGCATATGCGCGGCACGGGTTTTGTCTGTCACGCCGTCTCTCTATAGACACCCTAAGAGTTCCAACCTCCTTGGTTGTACTGTTCGTAACACAGATAAAATATAGGGAAGATTCCGTGTATTAAGACATACATGAACAAACTATTGTCATCCTTCACCCCATCTCAAGACGTATTCCATAAGGAAAAAGAGACAAATAAAGTAGCTCTACTTGGTCGTGAACTCCATCAACGACTCCATTTTCTTGAACAATGCTACCAACCTGACTAGATAAAATGTCATTACTATTAGTGATGTCCAGTCTTCAATCGTATACTTTTATCGTCAATAATAATATTTTTACCAAATTAGGTAGCGAATACAGTAGGAATAAACCTTATTTCCTACTCAAAATCACGATCTTCTTCGATCGTGATTTCAAAATCTACATTTTAGGATAAAAATAAAATCACAAAGTTAACGAAATATTTTCTTTAATTAAAATGTCATAATGAGAGTTTCCTAAAACGTTTGCCACTAGTTGGCGCCACTTAGCCGTAAGGTCCCGCTAAGAAACACAATTATCTAGCCCCAAAGAAAGACTAAGTAAATGTTTTTTTTTTTTTTTTAATAAAGTTTAAATTTTTTTATGTATTTTTTTTTAACTCATACAAAATATTTAAACCAGAAACTATAAACGAAGAATTTAGATAAGTTTCTGGACCTGCTCCCGCCCTGGTGATTTCAGAAAACTCTCATTATAACATGTTTTATGGACTTATCATTCCTTAAAGCATACCTAACAATTTTGGTATGATGGCTTCTTTATAATTAAATTAATCAGTCTACACAAGTATGTATCACATGAGCGTCATTATTAAACTAAACTTAATTTACTTGCTGGTTGACATGACATTGGATGATTACCAAATATGGTGGGTAGTACGTCAGAATGTAATCAGTTATGCGCGTACCCTTGCCTGAAACAACAGCTTAAAATTGTGCGGAGCATATTTTTGAATACTCTTTAGGGTACCAGTCGTCTGCCTTTTTGATATTTTTGACCCATAATAGCCTTTGTTCAGTATCCAGTGGAAACCTGTTGGACATTAAAAACATCGATTCATTTTTGAGTTGACTATCAATACATTTATCGATATCACGATCGGTCTCTTAAGTACCACACTATGCGATACAAATGTTTGAATCCCACTATTTATAATTACATTACGAATGTAAATACAAATGGTTTAATCACAAAACTACACATATGTATCCGACAACAAATATTGAATAAGATTTTCAGTTACTTTTACCTTAATAAGGTTCGAAATCTTAAAATTCAAGTCAAAACTAAATTGCCGGTGAAACGTAATGTCTTTATTTTGTTCATTCAGGTAACCCTGGCGGTTTTTACACCCTGGAACCACACAAGTCATCACTTTTATCACACATTCCGTGCACTTATCGAACAGAAATATACATGAAAAGCTTTATTTTAATCACTTTTACTATTTGCGGTTTAGGTGCACTAGTATACCCAAACAAAGATCGTTGACAGGCATTGCCGGCGTCACCCACAGATAAAATAGACTCGGTCTATCAATTTTATATGTCTATGGTTCGTAACGTTCATAGATGTACAGCTGTCAAAATGACAACTATAAGCAACTTGCCGTACTGTGTTTAGTCAAACAATCACCACATTTACGAACAGTGTCGTGAAAAGAAATCTTGAAGGACAATATCAAGCCTCTCCTAATATTTGGCGAAAACAAGGAAACGTACTCCTAAATAAAACGGAACAAGTGTTCCATGCCCCGAGGGCCTACTGCAAAACACGAACGACATTTTGCATCCCTGTCACACATACGGGCAAGTGCAACTGAGCCCCTACCGCGAATCACGAACGAAGTGTTGCCTCCCACACTTACGTACGAATTCACAAGTACGAGAGAGAGGCAACACTTCGTTCGTAGTTCGCGGTAAAGAAGTGTTGCCTCCCTGTCACACTTATGTACGAATTCACGTGTGCGAGAGAGAGGCAACACTTCGTTCGTGGTTCGCGGTATTTTTCTGTCACTCCAACGAAGTCGTCATTAGAGTGAGAGAGACAAATTTGCGAATTTCGATGTTCGCGGTTGGGCCGCTGGAGGCCTGCCACAAACATCAAAAATCGAAAATTTTCTAGCACCAGTCTCTGTTGCTCCAATTACGTTTACATTTGAGTGACAGAGCCAGATACTCGACGATTATCGTATTCGCGATAGCACTCAGAGGGGTGAAGGGACCCATGTGTACTGAAATAAATAGTGAAGAAAGAAAAGCCACCTACGAGATTGATAGACTAATATTTATTTTCCTTTTTTTAGCGCCGGCATTTTTCGCCATCCGTATATTTACCTACTCGTATTTATTTATTAGGTATAGCTAAGCAACACTTCTGGGATAAAGCCAAATAACTACTATAACGCGTTGATATTATATTTTATAAAGAAATCTACTACTACTACTACTACTATTGTTGTAGGTCTTGTAGGTCCCAATGGGACCAATCGGGTTCAAAATTGCATGGATTGTTTAAGAATGAATTCAAAAATATAGATGCGCGAAAAGTGCAATAAATATGTATACACGATCTTATAGTAATAGGGTTCTGTATACATATATTTGGCACTTTGCACGCATACCCAATTACTCAAAATATTCACCTACTGACGCGAATTTAACGCCTTTGGAAATTGGAATCTTGAGTCTACTGCTGACGTTGTAATAAACTTAGCTAAGGCCGTGGGTTTTCTGGCTTTGAATTGACTAGACATGTACATTCCGTGGACCCTTCTGAGGCCGTGGGATTTCAGCAGTGTTATTCACTAAGGAAACCGCCTTGCTGTCAGCGCTGTGTCAGTGCTGCGGCAGCGTCGAGCCTAAAAATGGTATTCACTAATGTACTTTAAACGACACTAGTGCTCGGCGACGAATGCGGCGTGAGCTGGAACTACATTGCGTCGAAAGTTTGACGTTTAATGTATGAACTTCGTATTCTCTAACGAAAAACAGCGACGAACTCGCTCACACCCTCGCTCACAGCCTCGATTCCTAATGTCAAATCAAACAGCTAGGATTTTAGACAAGGCTGTCTCGACATCGAGCTCGTTGACGAACGCTGCGTCGAATGTGTCAATAAGAGAATAGCATAGCTGGCCGGCGACCGGCGACCGACGCGTGTCCGCCGCCGACGACTTTCGAATGTTTTGTTCGCGAATGTTTGAGGATGGTCTCTGAAACGTCGCCGGCAGCGGATAACCGACGACGTGTCAGAGAAACCACCCTCAAACATTCGCGAACAAAACATTCGAACGTCGTCGGTCGCCGGCCAGAAAACCCACGGCCTAACATGAAGGGTCCAATGTTTAGTCAATTCAAATTACAGAAGGAAACACCACCTTACTTTTAACATAATAAGGTGTGAATTTGCCCTGATTTTTTAAAGTATTGGACATGTTTTTTCCGTGGATCCTTCACATAGTTTTATACAGTGTGGAAAAATCGAATGGCACTACTTTAAATACCAACTACTTAAGGCAACTACCTTAAATATTATAAATAGCACATTTTGTGTAAGGGAGACTTTCCTTTGTTTTGAAAAACAATAAATTCTGCATTTAAGGATTTATTAAAAATCGCTTGCCTCAGTCGGGACTTGAACCGGTCAAATGTGACAAAAAATAACGTGCCGTGTTATATGATGCAGATTGAAAGGGTAGGTAATGTACTGATAAGATTAATTCAACTCTAAATAACAACTACAATCAGAATAACGGAAGGTCATGAAAACGCATCATTAAATACGGCACGTTATTTTTTATACATTACCAACATAATAAGTAAGCGCTCACTTATTCCTAAACAGCTAAAACAGCCAAAATATATTTGAGTAAGAAATGAGTAATAAGTATTCCTTGAAATTGCCCAAAGTAACAACAACCAAGAGCCTTCATTTGGGTAATTTACCTTCTGTAAAGGCCTCACGTTTACAGCGGCCCTCTATTTTATTTTTAAGTAGATAATTATCATCATCAGCTTATCCACTGCTAGACATTGCCACCCTAATATGCGCCATTTTAATTCGCGGCATGTTCCACTACCAATTTGGTTTGTGAGACTGTGCTTTTGTATACAACAACAGCTGGGGTCGCGTTTTATAAAGTTACAATTTTGCCTCTTTCTAGACAATGGTTTCATGCGTTAGAGAGGCCAACAGTGAATTGTAAAATATAACTTTTTACTACAGATGGTGCCTTTTTTAGGCTCTAGTGCGAGAAGTGTGTCATTTTAAATCAGGTCCAAAACTTCGGAGGGTCATCTGCACTAAAAAACGTCGTACGAGACACTCCCTATCGGTCTTGTTTTAAAACATCGCCACTCGTTTCGAATTTCATGTTTTTCGCACTAGGGTCGTACTTAATGTATCTACGCTGGAGACAGACGGACAGACAGCGGCGTCTTACTAATAGGGTTCCATTTTATCCTTTGGGTCATCATCGTAGGCCTCTCCTATTGACTATGCGTATAGACGCATTAGGAGGTAATGCCCATAATCACCACGCTGGGCAAGCGGATTGGCGATCGCAGTAATGTGTCCACTATGATGACGCTGCTGCCCATCATCAATCTTTAATCAAATATGGTCAGTGACACTTCAATCCCTTAGTCGACTCTTACGACACCCGCAGGAGGAGTTGGGGTAGTGACAAATGTATTCTTTCTGCCGTCACCACACGGCCAATCAATCCTTTGGGTACGGAACCCTAAAAACACACTTTTTTCCTTTTTTGCCAGAATAACCCAGTTAAATCCAAAATTCAAACAGCTCTACGGAGAACCATTTTCAACGAATTCTATCTTTTATGTTGCAGGAAAAGTGACTTAGTTTTAATTAAATTTGCGCGCTGATCCGTACTATTGCTACTAGTGCCGTGGTTTTTTCATTTCAGTGCTTAGGATATTAGGGTCAAAATTATTACCGTTGTCTTGTTTCATACCACTCTATCACGCTTTTAGTTGCTGTTTCGACTCAGTATATAAAAAAAATCCGGTGCACTTGTATTTTTTTCTCGCTAGATTTTAATCCATACATAAGAAATTGAAAACAAAACATCATCTCATACAAAAATCACCACTGTGTCACGTTTTTAGGGACACAAAATAAGAGAAAAGAATTTTGACCCTAATACTCAATTGCTTTTGGTAACTGTGGTTACCAGTCGCGTTTTATAAAGTTACATTTTACTATTTCGCTGTTTGCCTCTAACGCACGCACATATTGGCTAGAAAGAGAGGCGAACAGCAAAATTGTAAAATGTAACTTTATAAATCGCTGTCTCTCTTATTTTACATAGGTATAAAGCCCAACCAAAACAAAGCAAATGAGTGGTATAGGTAATTTCACCAGAGTTGAGGTGAATCCAAATGAAGTATTAATTGCAAAAAATGTAGTGAATGAATGAATGACTTGCGTCAAAATATTGAAGCCAATCCCTTGAACAAACTTTTTGGTCAATCTTACAATTCTTACAGTTGCAATTGAGTTTGCTGTCAGTACGAAAAAAGAACACTAATGAAAAAAGAACACGATGTGTGCGTGACCTCAACTCTCGTGGAACTATCTATAGCTACAGTCGGTAGTCAAATATGTCGAACCTTCCAGGGTGCTCAAAAATTCTGAATATGCACTCTAACGCCATGACAATACGGGGCGCTACCGCGAAACACGTAGTTCGTTAATTTCGAGGCTCATCTGTCAAAACGCTACTAGGAAACTCTTTCGTTCTTGATTGCGGCCACGAAGTACGTGAATGTAACGAAGTCGGTCCGTAAACGCTACCACGAAAGGCAATATGCGGAGTTTTTGACAGTACTTACTACGTAAAGAAACGTCAAATATGCCGGCAACTATTGAGCTAACGTCCTTCTTTCGATGATCTCAATGTTGCCGAAACACGCCACTTTTTCATTTTCTCACGACTTTTGTAATAGTAAATAAGTCTTTAATTTTAGTGATTTGTTATGATCTCGAGCTTAGAAAAAAAGAGTAAATATATTGCTTTGCACGTGTTTTAGAAACTTCATTGAAAACTATGTTTCGAAGCGTGATTCACGGTTTTTGTAATTCATCACATGGTAATTATTCGATCATTATGATTATGACATTTATGACCGTTATGACATGATATCGTCATTGTGTCGTTGTCGTATGTGAGCATTATGTGAGTATTGTGCGTTGCTTTCGTTGTTTTCGAGATAATTTTTTCTGTTGTATTTGGTAGGCGTTTTGAATACTAACAACAAGGCGGAATTCGCTGCGTAAGTAGTAAACGTGTTTTAATGAAATACGTCTTATGTTTAGGAGATAGAAAGCACCTAACGAACGGTTTACAATGGCTGCAAGATTGTTCATCTTACAAGAAGCTTTGGATGAAGAAAGAAGGGAACAGGCTGCTCGGAGACGGCATACCCGGGAGACCTCAAAAATTATTCATTTGCCTGACCCAGAGTTCATCAACACCTTTCGGGTCACCCGGGAGGTGTTAGAAACTCTGTGCGCCGATGTGGTGCCCTTGATGCCGCCCCAATGGCATAGCCGTGGAATCGACCCTGTGGATAAGGTAAAACATTTCTGAATGTGTATTTATATGGCCAAAAAACTAGCCTAAGTATACTGAACATTGGTGCTGTAATGAGAATGAGACTTAATACCTAACATTTAAAGGTCTATAGTATAGGTTTAGAAGGTTCACATAAGTATGTGATATTAGCTCTAGTGAAAAGGCGGGTGCCTTTCCACAAGAACTAACCTGAATGTATATTCATGATCTGAAATTGGTAATCATAATATTCATAATACCTACACAATCCTTATATGTTCTTTACCTTTACCACTTAAACCCTACCACTTAGCCATAGATGGGCACATAGGTATTATTGACAAAACAACAATTATTTTTATTAGGTGTAGTGATCATAAAATTGATATAATTTTTTTAATGTTAACATTTTTTTTTACAGATTTTAATATCATGAAAATTTTATGGCAGGGGCGATTACCAGGGTGGAGTGGGGCGAGACCAATGGGTGCCGATGTCCCAACAAGCGGTATCAGAGTGCCTAAAAGAAGTTACTACTGCCTTAAACGACCCAACTCTGACACATAGGCATATCCAATTCCCCCAAACACAGGCAGCACGGGGTTCCATTAAAGCAGGGTAAGTACATTAACTTCTTATTTAATTTTACAACAAAAAATTCTATGTGTGCGAGTTGTAAGCAGATAATTAATAAGTAGCAAGGGGGTTTCTCTTGCATTGGAATAAATAGAGATCAGTGGAGTCAATATTACAACAAAAAACTAAAGTAACTAAACATTGCAATAAACAAATACTATAAATAGAATACATTTTAATGTTACATGGTTACACCCTAAAATAAAACAACTCAGACATAACTTAATGCCCGTATTCGTAAGAAACTTCTTTTAAACCACATATTCTTGAATTTAACTTGTCAGTGGGGATACTTGTGAAGAGCTAATATGCAAAAGTATGAGGTGGTTTTAGTGACAATGGTGATTGCTTTCCCTTAGAGTATGGTCAAAGGCGCCTAGCCTTGTGAGGGATTGCATATACCCGAGAAAATTGACTGGTGGTTGCTAAGACCGAGTGGCCAAGCGAAGCGGCATCAGATCTTGGTCTATTTTTCTTTGGTATATGATATCCAATATCTATAATTTATACAGTATTAAGTAGTGTGATAACTGGGAAAAAAATAAAAACGCTAATCAAAATATTTACTAATAAAATAGGTAGTTTGATTTGAATGTCACAAATAAATAAGATCCAGTAAATAAGAAATTGTATTCAAATGTTATAAGTTTATACATATACACAATTGCGTAATGAACAGTTTCATACAAGAATCTTATTTTGCAGATTTTTCAATTTGGAATCCCGGGAGTGTGTGGCGCAATAGACTGCACCCACGTGGCTCACCACAGACCACATGATTTTGAGGAAAGGTTTTTCAACCGTAAACATTTTCACTTGTTGAACGTACAGATGGTAAATAATATTATTTTATTACCTAGAATACCATACATAACTTCCACTCGACATCAGAAAGGCACAGACTAAGTTCACCTTCAAGCGGATATTATGCAAGAATTCATCTGACAAATTGTGTGATTGATTATTTGCATGGTATTACTTTGTTGGTAGCAGAGATCGTACGATTTCCAGCATTTTTGGTGGAATATGGTATATTATAAAAAGTATTGATGTAAGTGCATAGTATTGGATACATCTTCAAGTATCTAGATATTTTCTTTTTTTTTTCGAATACAAAAGCCTGCACCATACAAACCTTTATTTTAGCCCAATGGTTGACTGGTAGAGAATGCCTTAAGTAGTTAAGTCCGCCATAAGTACTTTTTTATTGTGCAATAATGTTTAAATAAATAAATATAGGGTGGGCCAGTGATAAATTCACTTTTGTCTCGATCTCCTTTGTTAAAATGCATTTATCATTTGCCCACCTTAAACACATGTATTCTTAATGTATATACAAAACTTTCGAGTACCAAGTGTGGCCTGCAAATACATCATTATTCATCATCATCATCATCATCATCAGCCTATGTTAGTCCAGTGCTAGACGAAGGCCTCTCCTATTAAACTATGCGTATAGACGCATTAGGAGGTAATTGTCCATAATCGCCACGCTGGGCAAGCGGATTGGCGATCGCAGTAATGGGATCGCAGTATGATGACCCTGCTACCCATCATCAATCTTGTAGAATGGTCAGTGATCCTTCAATCCCTTAGTCGGCTCTTACGACACCCACAAGAGGAGTTGGGGTGGTGACAAATGTATTCTTACTGCCGTCACCACACGGCAACATCATTCAACATCATCATTATTACTTCATTCTAATTGGGTACAAAAAAACTGTATCTATTATCTATAGCTATTTCATTATTAATTTGAATATGGTTTGAAAAATAGTCAAAGGAAATAACTATAATTTGAAATTCGGTTTCAGATTTGCGACGACCAAAATCAAATATTAAACGTTGACGCATCGTATGGCGGTGCGTGCCACTCACGACGCGTTTATATGGGACAACAGCGTCATATGCGACCATTTCGCTGAGCTGAGTGGTACTGGCGAGACGGCATACCTTTTAGGTATCGTTTGCTCTAATAATTATTATGGGATAATAGGGTGTTTCATTTTTCAAAATTGTGAAATTTTCTCTGACTTTGCTCACGCCCTAAGTTTCTCTGATATAAAAATGATATATTTCAAATTTTATTGAGATTGGATAACGTTTAGAGGTTGCACACTTTTGAAAGTGGAGCCAAAGCCCCATACATTACGAAAAAAAAAACTTTGTTATAAATTCATAAAAAATAATGAACCAAATAAACAAATCCAAACAAAATAACAAATCTCATCTTAATCTATGCAAATATTGCACTGAGAAGTTTGTTTTCCTGCTACGTACGCACGTTCATGTCGCTCCTATTTTTTACGCCACGCGGTTTAGGATTTTGAAGATACACTTTTTAAACCCTCTTAAGTAATTTGATGTTACAAATTTTAGGTGATTCCGGGTATCCCCTGCGGGAGTACCTGATGACCCCAGTTGACGGCGCCGCAGAAGATTCACCGGAAGGCCGTTATAATGAAATTCAAAAGAGAGCGCGGTCTACTATTGAGCGGACGTTCGGTATATTGAAAGGTAACATATATTTGGATTTAAGACACTGGTCTCACCGCGAGCTACTAAGCTATGAACTATGAGCTATAAACATGAACAAAATATATGCACTCCCGTGTAAATAAAAGAGACACGGGAGTGCGTATCTTTTGTTCATATTTATAGCCGATAGTTCATAGCTGAGTAGCTCGCGGTGAGACCAGTGCCTAAAGTATAAGGGGATATAGGTACAGGTCAATTTTGTTTAGTTAATATTCACGTTATTTTATAGATAATCTGCCTCCTGCTGGAGGCTCCGGGTTCGAATCCCAGCGAGGGCATTATTTGTGTATTTATTTATCACAAATATTTGTTTCTTGGTCGTTGCTCCTTATGCATTTAAGTATTTATGTTTAGGTATCTATGTATTATATATTTCGTCGTTTGGTACCCACATCACAAGCCTTCATTGAACCTACCGTGGGATTAGGTCGATTTGTGTAAGATGTCCCAAGATATTTATTTAATTTAGGTCTCAGTCACTGTCAACCAGTATTATCTCGTCGTGTTCAGCGCTAAATTTTGTACGCAATGTTTTTTTCTTAAGTGGGACAGTATGGGAAAGTCGGAAACTATAGAAGATACAGGGAAACTATCTAAGAAAACATAAGGTATTTTTTGGGGAAGACATTTTTGGTGTATTCAAAATTTTGGTCAAGTACGGGTAAATCCTAAAATAGTAGATTACATGTCAAGGCTGTTTAAGTGGGAAATGTCTCGGATGACGTGTAATTGTAGACAAACATGTGATCTGAGGCTTTTGCATATAACGACCGAAGTGTGTATATTATTTTTCTGCTCAACGGAGCCGGCAGGCGGCAACTTTCTTTAGCGCAGCGGCCGGCAAAGTTCTGTTTGCCGGTCGGAGGGCAGAAAATATATACTATTGATGATTTTTTTTAACGCAGATTGACGTCATTTCATGCGTAAATCGTTTTATAGTATCGGATAGGAAAAATCTGAACAGTACAAGTTTAAGAAAACTATTTCTCATATTACGTCTACAGTAAGAAGTCTTCTACTGCAAGCAGAAATAATCTATACCGAAGAAGCATTCGTTCCGTCCGTCTGCCGTATAATATTGTCTCGTCTCTCAAAATATGTATATTTTCGTTCCTCTTTAAGGTCGTCGGAGAGGTTTGCTGGCGGCACGGGAGCTCTACTACCGGCCCGACACGGTGGGAGCGATAGTGGTTGCGTGCAGCGTGCTTGGCGGCGCGTATGGAGCCGCTGGAGCTGCAACGCGGCGCTCACGCCGGCCAGCACGCGGCGCCCGCGCACTCGGCGCTGCGCCGCGGCCAAGAGGCGAGGGCGAGGCTGATCGCCAACCTCGACAGGCAGTAAATGTCGAGAGGCAAATAAATAAATATCATGGGACTATCGTACACGAATCGACCTAGTCCCAAGGAGAGCGAGATTACAGATTAGATTAAAGACACGTTTTCAAGTATTATTTAATGTCAACAGAATGGAGATTATCCGCTAGCTTATTAAATTATTATAAATACCACAATTAAACGAAATTAAACAATAAAACAGTTTATGATGTCACTGGTGCTATGCTTCAGTATACATATTGTTTCTGCACAGTGATAGAAATGAAGTTTGTTTGTACATTGTATTACTTGTACTAAAAATAAATAAATGAACAGTATATGCATAGATTTTTATTTTGAACCTACAAACAACTCTTGTATCTGTCTGTCGCCGCGGGCCGTAATCCGTAATAATAAGTACAGTCAAGGTAGAAGAAATAGATGCGCGTAAATTGCAATAAATATGAATACACGACTAAATTATAATAAAGTCGTGGATACATACTTTTGCACTCTGTCCGCATCTATGTTTTTTTACCTTGAATGTACCTTAACGCACCATCAAGTATTTTTAACCAACTTCAAAAAAGGAGAAAATTCTCAATTGGCCAGATTTTTTGTATGTAATTTACTCGATACCTCCGAGAATCATGAACAGATTTTCAAAAATCATCAATTTTAAAAGTTAGATTCACCTGTACCGATATTTCTTTATAATACAATTTGATATGTAGGTCCAACTTCTAAAAAAAGGTCAATCGCCGAATCCAGCTCTATTGGGCAGCGTTCGGGAAACAAGAACTTTCTTTTCGTCCGACTCACCTCAGTGACTCAAGATGAGTCTTCAATTAGCGTGGAGTTATAGATGATTTACGGCGCGGAAACGTGGTCCTTCACCATCGAACTCATCTCAAAGTCCCTCGACGAGCTATGGAGAGTGCTAAACTTGGAGAAGGAAATGGACCAAATTCAGAAATGGAAATCCGTATATGAACTGAATTCACCGACATAGTCCTCAGGACTCGGACTAGCAAACTGAAGCATTGGGCACGGGCAGGGCCATCTGATGAAAGCAAAATGTCCTCGAGTGGAGACCATGGTTTGGCAAACGCAGCGTAGGACGTCCACCCACAGGAACAAGACGGACAAACTACTTTATGGAGATTGCCGGGAGACGCTGGCTGCAGGTCCAAGTAGCTTCCAACGGTTACATATGAAGGTCCAGAGAGGAGGCCTATGTTCAATTAAATAGTGGAGGTCTTATGGCTGAGATGATAGTGATGATGATCGAAAATGAACATTTTTTCAAAAACTTATAAGCATTATTATATAAACAATATAGGTAACCGATACTGATATAAGTTTTTACTAAAATAATTTTGACGTTCCATGCTTATAGGGTTCTTAAGGCAGGTATTTAGTTAAGCATAGATCCTAAATCTGTATTTAAAATAAGCATTTAGTTAGTACAAAAACAATCATCATATCCTAAGTCTTATATAATTATGAAAAAAAAACATCAATTCTATTTTATTTTAATGTGCACCTATCTACTTTTTTGAGAAATCGTTAAATGAATTGTAAAACTCATTTTAGGTATGTTCTCATAGGAATTTACATAGATAATGATTGATTGGTATGTATTTTAAGGTATTTTTCTTTGAAACTCACTTGGTTTTTAGGATTCCATAATAAGCAAGGAACCATTATAGTTTCGCTATGTCCGTCTGTCTGTCCGTTCGCAGTTTAGCTCAGTGACCGTTAGTAGGTACTGGTAGTAATTTGCATTTTGGTTAGGTACATATTAGTCATGCAGGCAAAGTGGTGAAACAAAAAAGAAAAAAACTAAAGACAGAAATAAAACAGTTAAGGGAATAATATATGTATATTTTAAAAATGTATTTTTTTATCTTCTTCCATATTTTTTTTCCAATAATCGACAATAAACAAATAGTAAGCCAGTTTCAATGGAATTTGCTGTCTTTGACACATATCGTGAAACACGTAAATTTATTTTTATATTAATACTAATAAATATCAATAATTTTAACTATACATGTTTGTGAACTTAAGGTTTTAAGTTGGTGATAAGACCAAACTTGTGTTCTGAAAGTGCTTGATTACAATGATTATGAAATATTTTAAATTATGCGCAGTCTTGATCGACGCCTTTCCGTTCTTCTACTGCCTGAAAAGAAAATACGTATAATCATTAGTTACATCAAGAAGTGTGTAATCCACTTCAGGCCATGATGCATATTATGATATTCTTAACACACTTGCGAGCAAAAAATAAAATTTAATACAATATAATATTAAACATTGGAATAAAATTTCTAGGAATATAGGACCTCTCTAACTACTACGATGACAATAACAGGTTTGTTCAGAACTTAGAACCAAGTGATCATCAGTTTTTTAAGGCATCTGGATAAAAGTACATTATACTGATTTATGTGCTTTATTTATTGGAAGAGTAATCAGACCGTAATCAGGGACTTAGCTCATTGATAGTATGATTGGGTATGGAGAAATGAGTCATATCTTACTGGATGGTCGCAGTTGCTTTTCTTCTCTGGCCTCGGCTCCTTCGCCATGCACCACCTGCTGTTGTAGTGGAGCAGCATAGAGGTGGTCCATATCCAGCACCACTTCCTCTTCATAGAGCTGCTGCTGCTGTTGTACAGCCTCATGCACCTGAGTAAGTAATTGTTAGTTTGTCCTAGGTATATGTACCTATATAGGCGTCTACAACTATGAATGTAACGTCTCCGATTGTAATAAGCTTCATAATAACTAGAAAAATGTGTATTACGCGATTTTTTTTATATTTTTTATGGGATTTATTTTAAAGACATATGAAAACTAAGATTTAATAAGCTAGAAGACATTTTCAAAATATTTTGATTGATGAGAGTATTGTGGCTGCAGGTAAGTTTTAAATTGTGAAGCAAGGAGTCAATTTAATTTTGTAATCGGAGGCTTTTAAGTGTATTCAAAAAATAAATTCAATATTTCTATGACTGATGACATTGACAGGTCTCAATAGTATTAACAATAAACGACAAAAGAATTAATAGCTCTTGTGAGTTGTAGTTACTTTACTACTTCTAAGACATAAATCTTACATAGAGAACTTTGCAGGTGCGATGATTGGCATAATGCTAATAACTAGAAATTTCCCAAAAATAAAATCTGAATGAAATGCAATACCTGAAACGGATTAATGAAGGCCTGGGTCTGGCGACCGCCAAAACCTTCTCCCATAATTGCCAACACCTGGAGATCTATTTCGTTGAGTTTAGAGGACAACCACCAGTCCCAGTGGCCACACGGTTAAGCTCAGCCGCTCTGCCTTTGGCAGTAT
The DNA here is from genome assembly GCA_025490895.1 of Thaumatotibia leucotreta. Lineage (NCBI taxonomy): Eukaryota > Metazoa > Arthropoda > Insecta > Lepidoptera > Tortricidae > Thaumatotibia > Thaumatotibia leucotreta. The sequence continues at coordinate 31,442 of JALPQI010002309.1, forward strand.
ATTTTTTATCCGCCCACACCTATTTAAAGAGAAGCCAAGCTACAAACACAAATTCAAAACGAAACTAACCAAGAAGTAAATGAGAGAAAAATGTTTACTGCAATATAAATAATTTTCAAGAAATAAAATCTTAAGTTATGGAAAATAGTATTTTTTACCTTTTGCCATTGTGTGGCATTTTTACTGCCCAATTGAGGCCCATTGAAGGTCTCAGTGAAAGGTCATAAGTGAGTGGTCTCAGTCCCATCGCCGTTTGGACTCTGTGCGACCCTCAATAATCTCAATATGCCCGAGGTTGCCTTTCCCCAAATCTGGGTGCTTTGTTAAATAATCACAGGTGATGGTTAACTGGTGGCACGCTGTAAAAAATAAATAAAGACGGAAATTATATGTTATCAAAGTGAGCGAATTTAAAATAAAAAATCTCATTTTAATACGAAATTAAGTACTTAGTGCCTCAGTTTTTATACTTAAGGTTTAATTAATTGTTATACAAGATAATTATAGAGCTTTTCTTACGTTTATAAGCCGAAATCCTATTTTATATTTTAAAACTTTAATCTTTAATGGTGACTGGCGACTGGTTTTGTACTTTTGACAACTTTGACACTTGCGTTCATTTGATGCTTATTTTAACAAGGAACGAAAAAAATCTAATTAAGCGTGAAAATGAGTTAAAGGAGTAGTATTTAGTATCGCATCATATTATCCGTTCATAATTTTAATTTTTAACAATTTCTTTAACCTATTTTATGTTAATTACTACTTTACCGGTTTTTGATCGCAGCGTGTGATGAAAGTGTGATGTCGACTTAAACGGAACGTTCATTATTTTCATTCACGTCATAGATTCGTCCGAAAGAAGTAGAATCGAAGTAATTTCATGGTAACGTTTTCAATTCTCTTTCGTTCGATTTGAAAGAGAATTGAAAACGTTACCATGAAATTACTTCGATTCTACTTCTTTCGGACGAATCTATGACGTGAATGAAAATAATGAACGTTCCGTTAACAACCGTTAAGTCGACATCACACTTTCATCACACGCTGCGATCAAAAACCGGTAAAGTAGTAATTAACATAAAATAGGTTAAAGAAATTGTTAAAAATTAAAATTATGAACGGATAATATGATGCGATACTAAATACTACTCCTTTAACTCATTTTCACGCTTAATTAGATTTTTTTCGTTCCTTGTTAAAATAAGCATCAAATGAACGCAAGTGTCAAAGTTGTCAAAAGTACAAAACCAGTCGCCAGTCACCATTAAAGATTAAAGTTTTAAAATATAAAATAGGATTTCGGCTTATAAACGTAAGAAAAGCTCTATAATTATCTTGTATAACAATTAATTAAACCTTAAGTATAAAAACTGAGGCACTAAGTACTTCATTTCGTATTAAAATGAGATTTTTTATTTTAAATTCGCTCACTTTGATAACATATAATTTCCGTATTTATTTATTTTTTACAGCGTGCCACCAGTTAACCATCACCTGTGATTATTTAACAAAGCACCCAGATTTGGGGGAAAGGCAACCTCAGGCATATTGAGATTATTGAGGGTCGCACAGAGTCCAAACGGCGATGGGACTGAGACCACTCACTTATGACCTTTCACTGAGACCTTCAATGGGCCTCAATTGGGCAGTAAAAATGCCACACAATGGCAAAAGGTAAAAAATACTATTTTCCATAACTTAAGATTTTATTTCTTGAAAATTATTTATATTGCAGTAAACATTTTTCTCTCATTTACTTCTTGGTTAGTTTCGTTTTGAATTTGTGTTTGTAGCTTGGCTTCTCTTTAAATAGGTGTGGGCGGATAAAAAATATACTGCCAAAGGCAGAGCGGCTGAGCTTAACCGTGTGGCCACTGGGACTGGTGGTTGTCCTCTAAACTCAACGAAATAGATCTCCAGGTGTTGGCAATTATGGGAGAAGGTTTTGGCGGTCGCCAGACCCAGGCCTTCATTAATCCGTTTCAGGTATTGCATTTCATTCAGATTTTATTTTTGGGAAATTTCTAGTTATTAGCATTATGCCAATCATCGCACCTGCAAAGTTCTCTATGTAAGATTTATGTCTTAGAAGTAGTAAAGTAACTACAACTCACAAGAGCTATTAATTCTTTTGTCGTTTATTGTTAATACTATTGAGACCTGTCAATGTCATCAGTCATAGAAATATTGAATTTATTTTTTGAATACACTTAAAAGCCTCCGATTACAAAATTAAATTGACTCCTTGCTTCACAATTTAAAACTTACCTGCAGCCACAATACTCTCATCAATCAAAATATTTTGAAAATGTCTTCTAGCTTATTAAATCTTAGTTTTCATATGTCTTTAAAATAAATCCCATAAAAAATATAAAAAAAATCGCGTAATACACATTTTTCTAGTTATTATGAAGCTTATTACAATCGGAGACGTTACATTCATAGTTGTAGACGCCTATATAGGTACATATACCTAGGACAAACTAACAATTACTTACTCAGGTGCATGAGGCTGTACAACAGCAGCAGCAGCTCTATGAAGAGGAAGTGGTGCTGGATATGGACCACCTCTATGCTGCTCCACTACAACAGCAGGTGGTGCATGGCGAAGGAGCCGAGGCCAGAGAAGAAAAGCAACTGCGACCATCCAGTAAGATATGACTCATTTCTCCATACCCAATCATACTATCAATGAGCTAAGTCCCTGATTACGGTCTGATTACTCTTCCAATAAATAAAGCACATAAATCAGTATAATGTACTTTTATCCAGATGCCTTAAAAAACTGATGATCACTTGGTTCTAAGTTCTGAACAAACCTGTTATTGTCATTGTAGTAGTTAGAGAGGTCCTATATTCCTAGAAATTTTATTCCAATGTTTAATATTATATTGTATTAAATTTTATTTTTTGCTCGCAAGTGTGTTAAGAATATCATAATATGCATCATGGCCTGAAGTGGATTACACACTTCTTGATGTAACTAATGATTATACGTATTTTCTTTTCAGGCAGTAGAAGAACGGAAAGGCGTCGATCAAGACTGCGCATAATTTAAAATATTTCATAATCATTGTAATCAAGCACTTTCAGAACACAAGTTTGGTCTTATCACCAACTTAAAACCTTAAGTTCACAAACATGTATAGTTAAAATTATTGATATTTATTAGTATTAATATAAAAATAAATTTACGTGTTTCACGATATGTGTCAAAGACAGCAAATTCCATTGAAACTGGCTTACTATTTGTTTATTGTCGATTATTGGAAAAAAATATGGAAGAAGATAAAAAAATACATTTTTAAAATATACATATATTATTCCCTTAACTGTTTTATTTCTGTCTTTAGTTTTTTTCTTTTTTATTTCACCACTTTGCCTGCATGACTAATATGTACCTAACCAAAATGCAAATTACTACCAGTACCTACTAACGGTCACTGAGCTAAACTGCGAACGGACAGACAGACGGACATAGCGAAACTATAAGGGTTCCTTGCTTATTATGGAATCCTAAAAACCAAGTGAGTTTCAACAGTGCCGGATTTACCAGTAGGCCAAGTAGGCCATGGCCTAGAGCGGCAGATTTTAGGGGCGGCAGATTTGGCGGCAAAAAAAAAATTTTTTATGAGTCAATATTGATTTGGCAGATTTTATAAACGGCAGATCAGAAGCGAACTATCTTAAACTTCTGTCGTGGCGGCAAAATTATACAGGGAGGAAGGGAACGACCGAGTCTACCAACCATTACTATGAACTGTCAGTAACTTAGTACCAACATCGAAATATCTATAAAAAAATATATCCCCTCATACAAAGTGAGTGATTAGTAGAGTTCAATAGCATGGAAAAGTCAATTTTAACCAACATACTCATACTTTGACTGATACAGTGGTAGATTAGAGTTTATACGAAGAGACTGGGGTTGTGCTTTGTGTGAAAATTAATAACAATATGCGACTCTACCTTTACCACACAAACTCTAGAAAGCGGTCCTTGAATTTGAACAATGAATAAGTTCTAACAAAAATTAAAAATCAGTCTGTGCATAATTAAACCATTTAATACATTTCAACTGGGTTTTTATAGATAATTAAAATTAATTTTTACTGCGCTCACTCGCAAACAACAAATCAATCAATATATTGATTTGAACTTTCACGATTAACACTCGATATTTTAATGACAAACGGGTCTTAGTCGTGTAAACTTAATTTTAATTTTATCCTGACGTTCCAGGCATGACATCACACCCGTAGTCGCAGGCAGACTGGCGAGAAAATGTATCAACACCTTCAGCTGCGCTGGTTTTTCGAACTACCCTGCAATTGGTCTTGATTATTCACTTCTAGGCTCGGGTTGTCACTAAGCCTACAAACAACACTCACAACATCCAATGGCTTTGAAATGGATGTTTCACCGCGCTTACGTTTGTAAATCACGGGATTCCACGACGAGAATCCTTGCCCCTCATTTTGATAAAAATTCCAAAGTTTCTTAATTTCAATAGCTTCACGTACTTTTTGGCTATGATGTATGTGTTCGGTTAAGAGGACGTTCGGGTTATGGAGCTTGATCAGTGGCTTTGTCCGGATTCCAACAAATGCTCGGCCACAGCAGAATTATTAGTTGGACCCTTTCCGCCATGGTGCGTTTGGTTTCTCCAATATAGGAACTACTACAGCTAATAATCCAGACCAAGTGCGGGTAGTTCGAAAAACCCGCGCCGCTCGAAGGTGTTGATACATTTTCTCGCCAGTCTGCCTGCGACCACGGGTGTAACGTCATGCCAGAAACGACAGGATAAAAATAAACGTAACTTTACGCGATTAAGACCCGAATCAATATTACAATAAAACCACAAGTCAATATCAATTGGCTTTAAAGTTATCTCATAATTAACAATTATAGAAAACAAGCTTTAGTTCCATATTGTAGTCATGTTTGGTAGCTTATGGCTGGCTTCCAAATGAGAAAAATATTCCTGACTACAAAATAGTAATTATTTAGCCCCGTCTTGTATCCCGGTTTGGTAGCTGGCTTTTAAATGAGAAAAATATTCCTGATTCGAAGCTGGCAATGAAACGGGAATTCTGAAGTCGTAGGAAGTAGCTGGCGTTTAATCTTTGTTCGAATCAGGAATATTCTTCTCATTGAAAGCCAGCTACCAAACGAGGCTACAAGATGGGACTACAGAATTGTCATTTTGTAGTCTACTTCGAATTAGGAATATTTTTCTCATATGGATACCAGCTATGAGCTACCAAACCTGGCTACAAGATGGGACTAATAGTTGTTTTCTATAATTGTTAATTATCAGATAACTTTAAAGCCAAATAATAATGTTTTCTGGTTTTATTGTAACATTGATTGATTTGTTGTTTGCGAGTGAGCGTAGTAAAAATAATTTTAACTAACTGTAAAAACCGAGTTGAAATTTATTAAATGGTTTAATAATGCTCAGACTGATTTTTTATTTTAGAACTTCTTTATTTTCCCAATTTAAGGACCGCTATCTAGAGTTTGTGTGGTACCTAAGGGTAGAGTCGTATATTATCGTAAATTTCCATACAAAGTCTCATCGCATAAACTCTAATCTACCACTATATCGGTCACTGTATGTTGGCTAGGCGTCCATCCCTCCACTGTCATACCAGCTAAAAGTTCGCGTACTGTACCAAGTAAGAGAAGGCCTGCTACCGCGAACACCGAAGTTCGTAAATTTCGGGAATTTATCTCCGTCACTCTAATGACGCCTTCATTGCCCGAAATTTGCGGATTTCGTAGTTCGCGGTATTAGGGATGCTGGATTTCCTTTCCTGCCACTAACGCTCCGGTACGGATACACGGCTGTGAAATGAAACACCAAGTGTTCCTAAACGACTAATGTACGAAGCTTTTTTACGTTTCGACCTTTTTCGTAATCTTCTTAACAAACTATTATTTAATTGGCACAGTGGATAGGGGCGGCGAAATATAAATGGCCTATAGGCGGCAATTTTCTAAATCCGGCACTGAGTTTCAAAGAAAAATACCTTAAAATACATACCAATCAATCATTATCTATGTAAATTCCTATGAGAACATACCTAAAATGAGTTTTACAATACATTCAACGATTTCTCAAAAAAGTAGATAGGTGCACGTTAAAATAAAATAGAATTGATGTTTTTTTTTTCTCATAATTATATAAGACTTAGGATATGATGATTGTTTTTGTACTAACTAAATGCTTATTTTACATACAGATTTAGGATCTATGCTTAACTAAATACCTGCCTTAAGAACCCTATAAGCATGGAACGTCAAAATTCGATTTTAGTAAAAACTTATATCAGTATCGGTTACCTATATTGTTTATATAATAATGCTTATAAGTTTTTGAAAAAATGTTCATTTTCGATCATCATCACTATCATCTCAGCCATAAGACCTCCACTATTTAATTGAACATAGGCCTCCTCTCTGGACCTTCATATGTAACCGTTGGAAGCTACTTGGACCTGCAGCCAGCGTCTCCCGGCAATCTCCATAAAGTAGTTTGTCCGTCTTGTTCTTGTGGGTGGACGTCCTACGCTGCGTTTGCCAAACCATGGTCTCCACTCGAGGACATTTTGCTTTCATCAGATGGCCCTGCCCGTGCCCAATGCTTCAGTTTGCTAGTCCGAGTCCGGAGGACTATGTCGGTGAATTCAGTTCATATACGGATTTCCATTTCTGAATTTGGTCCATTTCCTTCTCCAAGTTTAGCACTCTCCATAGCTCGTCGAGGGACTTTGAGATGAGTTCGATGGTGAAGGACCACGTTTCCGCGCCGTAAATCATCTATAACTCCACGCTAATTGAAGACTCATCTTGAGTCACTGAGGTGAGTCGGACGAAAAGAAAGTTCTTGTTTCCCGAACGCTGCCCAATAGAGCTGGATTCGGCGATTGACCTTTTTTTAGAAGTTGGACCTACATATCAAATTGTATTATAAAGAAATATCGGTACAGGTGCATCTAACTTTTAAAATTGATGATTTTTGAAAATCTGTTCATGATTCTCGGAGGTATCGAGTAAATTACATACAAAAAATCTGGCCAATTGAGAATTTTCTCCTTTTTTGAAATTGGCTAAAAATACTTGATGGTGCGTTAAGGTACATTCAAGGTAAAAAACATAGATGCGGACAGAGTGCAAAAGTATGTATCCACGACTTTATTATAATTTTGTCGTGTATTCATATTTATTGCAATTTACGCGCATCTATTTCTTCTACCTTGACTGTACTTATTATTACGGATTACGGCCCGCGGCGACAGACAGATACAAGAGTTGTTTGTAGGTTCAAAATAAAAATCTATGCATATACTGTTCATTTATTTATTTTTAGTACAAGTAATACAATGTACAAACAAACTTCATTTCTATCACTGTGCAGAAACAATATGTATACTGAAGCATAGCACCAGTGACATCATAAACTGTTTTATTGTTTAATTTCGTTTAATTGTGGTATTTATAATAATTTAATAAGCTAGCGGATAATCTCCATTCTGTTGACATTAAATAATACTTGAAAACGTGTCTTTAATCTAATCTGTAATCTCGCTCTCCTTGGGACTAGGTCGATTCGTGTACGATAGTCCCATGATATTTATTTATTTGCCTCTCGACATTTACTGCCTGTCGAGGTTGGCGATCAGCCTCGCCCTCGCCTCTTGGCCGCGGCGCAGCGCCGAGTGCGCGGGCGCCGCGTGCTGGCCGGCGTGAGCGCCGCGTTGCAGCTCCAGCGGCTCCATACGCGCCGCCAAGCACGCTGCACGCAACCACTATCGCTCCCACCGTGTCGGGCCGGTAGTAGAGCTCCCGTGCCGCCAGCAAACCTCTCCGACGACCTTAAAGAGGAACGAAAATATACATATTTTGAGAGACGAGACAATATTATACGGCAGACGGACGGAACGAATGCTTCTTCGGTATAGATTATTTCTGCTTGCAGTAGAAGACTTCTTACTGTAGACGTAATATGAGAAATAGTTTTCTTAAACTTGTACTGTTCAGATTTTTCCTATCCGATACTATAAAACGATTTACGCATGAAATGACGTCAATCTGCGTTAAAAAAAATCATCAATAATATATATTTTCTGCCCTCCGACCGGCAAACAGAACTTTGCCGGCCGCTGCGCTAAAGAAAGTTGCCGCCTGCCGGCTCCGTTGAGCAGAAAAATAATATACACACTTCGGTCGTTATATGCAAAAGCCTCAGATCACATGTTTGTCTACAATTACACGTCATCCGAGACATTTCCCACTTAAACAGCCTTGACATGTAATCTACTATTTTAGGATTTACCCGTACTTGACCAAAATTTTGAATACACCAAAAATGTCTTCCCCAAAAAATACCTTATGTTTTCTTAGATAGTTTCCCTGTATCTTCTATAGTTTCCGACTTTCCCATACTGTCCCACTTAAGAAAAAAACATTGCGTACAAAATTTAGCGCTGAACACGACGAGATAATACTGGTTGACAGTGACTGAGACCTAAATTAAATAAATATCTTGGGACATCTTACACAAATCGACCTAATCCCACGGTAGGTTCAATGAAGGCTTGTGATGTGGGTACCAAACGACGAAATATATAATACATAGATACCTAAACATAAATACTTAAATGCATAAGGAGCAACGACCAAGAAACAAATATTTGTGATAAATAAATACACAAATAAGGGATCATCCATTAATTACATCACAGCTCAAGGGGGAGGGAGGGGGTCCACAAAATGTGACATATTGTGACAGGGGGGAGGGAGGAGTCCCATGTTTGTGACCTCACAACCCTCACATACATGAACATGAAAGAGTGAATCCAAAATCCTTGAACAGATTCCTCTGTTAAGGATTTTGGATTCACTCTTTCGAGAATAAGTATTTAAGATTTTTTTTAATATTGTTGTTTTTCTCGTCGTTACCTAATTTTCTAAATCATTTTACGCAACCCTAATAAAAAGTTAGTTTAAAGTGGTGTTGTAATTTTTACCTTCCTAAACTAAAAATCTAAATGTGACATCACACTAAGGGGGAGGGTGTAGTATAATTGTGACGAAGTGTGACAAGGGGGGAGGGAGGGGTAAAAAAATCATGAAATTGGTGTGACGTAATTAATGGATGATCCCTAATGCCCTCGCTGGGATTCGAACCCGGAGCCTCCAGCAGGAGGCAGATTATCTATAAAATAACGTGAATATTAACTAAACAAAATTGACCTGTACCTATATCCCCTTATACTTTAGGCACTGGTCTCACCGCGAGCTACTCAGCTATGAACTATCGGCTATAAATATGAACAAAAGATACGCACTCCCGTGTCTCTTTTATTTACACGGGAGTGCATATATTTTGTTCATGTTTATAGCTCATAGTTCATAGCTTAGTAGCTCGCGGTGAGACCAGTGTCTTAAATCCAAATATATGTTACCTTTCAATATACCGAACGTCCGCTCAATAGTAGACCGCGCTCTCTTTTGAATTTCATTATAACGGCCTTCCGGTGAATCTTCTGCGGCGCCGTCAACTGGGGTCATCAGGTACTCCCGCAGGGGATACCCGGAATCACCTAAAATTTGTAACATCAAATTACTTAAGAGGGTTTAAAAAGTGTATCTTCAAAATCCTAAACCGCGTGGCGTAAAAAATAGGAGCGACATGAACGTGCGTACGTAGCAGGAAAACAAACTTCTCAGTGCAATATTTGCATAGATTAAGATGAGATTTGTTTATTTACTTCTTAATAAATTGAGGGACACTACTTTCAACTAACCGTCGCTAAGCCTAAATCGCGAACGACTGTAGGCGTACTGTCCCACAGTGTTAAGGGTCCGCAGTAAGCTCTAATCGATGTAGTTTCGTTCTTATTTTAACTACACTCGTATTGTCCTGAAATGTATTTACATGTATTAATATTAGTTCTTATTCCATAGGGTGTTTCACTTTTGTATGGGCAAAAAAAATTGTGATATTTTCCCTGACTTTACTCACGCCCTAAGTTTCTCTGATATAAAAATGATATATATAAAATTTTATTGAGATTGGACAACGTTTAAAGGTTGCACACTTTTGAAAGTAAAGCCAAAGCCCCATACATTACGAAAAAAATTACTTTTTTATAAATTAATCAAATATAATGAACCAACACTAAAAAAGAATGGACAAGTCGAATTTAATGTCATAATATATTAAAAATGAGAACTTATTCTTTGGAAGTAGGAATAAATTCTAAAAAATATTTATAGGGCACTTTTATGAAAACCTAATTCCCAGTGTTTTACTACATTCATAACTATAATAGATTAGTGTACTATATGTAAACATCCAATTATGGCCTAAAATTAAGAAAAAAAACCGGGATCTAGGTTACTTTATAAATAATACCATATTAAGGTTAAAGTAAATTCACACACGTGCTTAAAGAATAAAATCCTTTTTTTATATTTGACGATAGAATCTACTTTCCCAACTGGTTCATTATTTTTTATGAATTTATAACAAAGTATTTTTTTTCGTAATGTATGGGGCTTTGGCTCCACTTTCAAAAGTGTGCAACCTCTAAACGTTATCCAATCTCAATAAAATTTGAAATATATCATTTTTATATCAGAGAAACTTAGGGCGTGAGCAAAGTCAGAGAAAATTTCACAATTTTGAAAAATGAAACACCCTATTATCCCATAATAATTATTAGAGCAAACGATACCTAAAAGGTATGCCGTCTCGCCAGTACCACTCAGCTCAGCGAAATGGTCGCATATGACGCTGTTGTCCCATATAAACGCGTCGTGAGTGGCACGCACCGCCATACGATGCGTCAACGTTTAATATTTGATTTTGGTCGTCGCGAATCTGAAACCGAATTTCAAATTATAGTTATTTCCTTTGACTATTTTTCAAACCATAATCAAATTAATAATGAAATAGCTATAGATAATAGATACAGTTTTTTTGTACCCAATTAGAATGAAGTAATAATGATGATGTTGAATGATGTTGCCGTGTGGTGACGGCAGTAAGAATACATTTGTCACCACCCCAACTCCTCTTGTGGGTGTCGTAAGAGCCGACTAAGGGATTGAAGGATCACTGACCATTCTACAAGATTGATGATGGGTAGCAGGGTCATCATACTGCGATCCCATTACTGCGATCGCCAATCCGCTTGCCCAGCGTGGCGATTATGGACAATTACCTCCTAATGCGTCTATACGCATAGTTTAATAGGAGAGGCCTTCGTCTAGCACTGGACTAACATAGGCTGATGATGATGATGATGATGATGAATAATGATGTATTTGCAGGCCACACTTGGTACTCGAAAGTTTTGTATATACATTAAGAATACATGTGTTTAAGGTGGGCAAATGATAAATGCATTTGAACAAAGGAGATCGAGACAAAAGTGAATTTATCACTGGCCCACCCTATATTTATTTATTTAAACATTATTGCACAATAAAAAAGTACTTATGGCGGACTTAACGACTTAAGGCATTCTCTACCAGTCAACCATTGGGCTAAAATAAAGGTTTGTATGGTGCAGGCTTTTGTATTCGAAAAAAAAAAGAAAATATCTAGATACTTGAAGATGTATCCAATACTATGCACTTACATCAATACTTTTTATAATATACCATATTCCACCAAAAATGCTGGAAATCGTACGATCTCTGCTACCAACAAAGTAATACCATGCAAATAATCAATCACACAATTTGTCAGATGAATTCTTGCATAATATCCACTTGAAGGTGAACTTAGTCTGTGCCTTTCTGATGTCGAGTGGAAGTTATGTATGGTATTCTAGGTAATAAAATAATATTATTTACCATCTGTACGTTCAACAAGTGAAAATGTTTACGGTTGAAAAACCTTTCCTCAAAATCATGTGGTCTGTGGTGAGCCACGTGGGTGCAGTCTATTGCGCCACACACTCCCGGGATTCCAAATTGAAAAATCTGCAAAATAAGATTCTTGTATGAAACTGTTCATTACGCAATTGTGTATATGTATATTGTATAAACTTATAACATTTGAATACAATTTCTTATTTACTGGATCTTATTTATTTGTGACATTCAAATCAAATTACCTATTTTATTAGTAAATATTTTGATTAGCGTTTTTATTTTTTTCCCAGTTATCACACTACTTAATACTGTATAAATTATAGATATTGGATATCATATACCAAAGAAAAATAGACCAAGATCTGATGCCGCTTCGCTTGGCCACTCGGTCTTAGCAACCACCAGTCAATTTTCTTGGGTATATGCAATCCCTCACAAGGCTAGGCGCCTTTGACCATACTCTAAGGGAAAGCAATCACCATTGTCACTAAAACCACCTCATACTTTTGCATATTAGCTCTTCACAAGTATCCCCACTGACAAGTTAAATTCAAGAATATGTGGTTTAAAAGAAGTTTCTTATGAATACGGGCATTAAGTTATGTCTGAGTTGTTTTATTTTAGGGTGTAACCATGTAACATTAAAATGTATTCTATATTTATAGTATTTGTTTATTGTAATGTTTAGTTACTTTAGTTTTTTGTTGTAATATTGACTCCACTGATCTCTATTTATTCCAATGCAAGAGAAACCCCCCTGCTACTTATTAATTATCTGCTTACAACTCGCACACATAGAATTTTTTGTTGTAAAATTAAATAAGAAGTTAATGTACTTACCCTGCTTTAATGGAACCCCATGCTGCCTGTGTTTGGGGGAATTGGATATGCCTATGTGTCAGAGTTGGGTCGTTTAAGGCAGTAGTAACTTCTTTTATGCACTCTGATACCGCTTGTTGGGACATCGGCACCCATTGGTCTCGCCCCACTCCACCCTGGTAATCGCCCCTACCATAAAATTTTCATGATATTAAAATCTGTAAAAAAAAATGTTAACATTAAAAAAATTATATCAATTTTATGATCACTACACCTAATAAAAATAATTGTTGTTTTGTCAATAATACCTATGTGCCCATCTATGGCTAAGTGGTAGGGTTTAAGTGGTAAAGGTAAAGAACATATAAGGATTGTGTAGGTATTATGAATATTATGATTACCAATTTCAGATCATGAATATACATTCAGGTTAGTTATTGTGGAAAGGCACCCGCCTTTTCACTAGAGCTAATATCACATACTTATGTGAACCTTCTAAACCTATACTATAGACCTTTAAATGTTAGGTATTAAGTCTCATTCTCATTACAGCACCAATGTTCAGTATACTTAGGCTAGTTTTTTGGCCATATAAATACACATTCAGAAATGTTTTACCTTATCCACAGGGTCGATTCCACGGCTATGCCATTGGGGCGGCATCAAGGGCCGATCGGCGCACAGAGTTTCTAACACCTCCCGGGTGACCCGAAAGGTGTTGATGAACTCTGGGTCAGGCAAATGAATAATTTTTGAGGTCTCCCGGGTATGCCGTCTCCGAGCAGCCTGTTCCCTTCTTTCTTCATCCAAAGCTTCTTGTAAGATGAACAATCTTGCAGCCATTTTTACTATAACTAAATATCGCGATTGTAAACCGTTCGTTAGGTGCTTTCTATCTCCTAAACATAAGACGTATTTCATTAAAACACGTTTACTACTTACGCAGCGAATTCCGCCTTGTTGTTAGTATTCAAAACGCCTACCAAATACAACAGAAAAAAATATCTCGAAAACAACGAAAGCAACGCACAATAATGTCAATGTCATAACGGTCATAAATGTCATAATCATAATGATCGAATAATTACCATGTGATGAATTACAAAAACCGTGAATCACGCTTCGAAACATAGTTTTCAATGAAGTTTCTAAAACACGTGCAAAGCAATATATTTACTCTTTTTTTCTAAGCTCGAGATCATAACAAATCACTAAAATTAAAGACTTATTTACTATTACAAAAGTCGTGAGAAAATGAAAAAGTGGCGTGTTTCGGCAACATTGAGATCATCGAAAGAAGGACGTTAGCTCAATAGTTGCCGGCATATTTGACGTTTCTTTACGTAGTAAGTACTGTCAAAAACTCCGCATATTGCCTTTCGTGGTAGCGTTTACGGACCGACTTCGTTACATTCACGTACTTCGTGGCCGCAATCAAGAACGAAAGAGTTTCCTAGTAGCGTTTTGACAGATGAGCCTCGAAATTAACGAACTACGTGTTTCGCGGTAGCGCCCCTGGCCTGGCCTACAGCCGCAAAAATCGAAATTCGCAAATTTCGAGGATTTTTCTCTGTTATTTTTCTTCTACTTCTCTTTTACTGTGTCCGTACTTCTCTTCTTTCTGTGATTTTTCTACGTTACGAAGGCGTCATTAGAGTGAGAGAGACAAAATCGTCGAAACTTACGAATTTCGTTTTTTGCGGTAGGGTCGCTGGCCCCAATTTCACCACGTTGACAAGTGCTACAATTGTAAATTTACAGTTTCACCAATCGGGGAAGTCTATAGGCTACAGTTACCGCTTACCATCGCAAGAGGCATGCGTTTGTTTGCCACTAACATAAAATGTAGTGCAGGAACTTAAATAAATCAGCAGTAAATAACTACTTTTTTGCGAAGCATAATTACAATTGTCACAAAAAAACAAAACAATTGAAGCAAAATTTCGACGATTTAATTAAAATTGGACAAAACCTTGCGACTATTGTCATGCGCTAACTAGCACATGGACCGTCCAATAGCAAGCGGTAGCCGTAGCCTACGGAGGCCTGTGACGTCAGTAACAGTGATATTTTACAATAATTGTCATACTTGTAATTATGGTAAAATCGGGGCCTGCTCAGATATTTGTTCGATCGGTGTTGTCCGAGTTGTTTCTTTTTCGCTCTTATTGCGTAGCAATAAAAGGTTTTCATAAATGGATTTACGAATACACGTCGATAGATTTGGGGAGACCCATACTGTTTCGGGTTTTATCAATATTTGTCACCATAACAGGATTTGTGCACAATTAAGGCACGATTGAAGGGAACTGAACTTTTTTGACTTGTTCTGTAATATTATCGGAGATAAAGAAAGTTCTTTTCAAACAACACATATGTAAACTCTTCAACTTAAGGACGGAATTCCGAACGGAACAGCCACGATTTTTAATGTGCCGTTTCAATATTTAATTTTCAAAACTAGTCACACTGGCGCGTGCTGCCACTTTGACATTGACAACGTTTCGAACATAATAGTGACGTTTGTAAAAATACTTGTGCTAAATATTTTATTTGCTTATTAGAAAATATTTCGGCGATATATTGGAATGGTCTTAAGTCTAATAATCAATTTTTAAGTTACATTTCTGATGCTAGGCTTCTAAATATCCGTAGCCATGTCAGACAGAAGCAAACCCTCTCTTCGTATCGACTGGTTCGATGGAACTCTTATCGAAGAAACAAGGCAAAACACTGGCGGAAATTCGTCAGAATTTGCTGATGAAGAACAACCAGCTACGCACGCGTCGACCCAAGCTCCACAGTTTCAGAAAAAACCTATAGGCTATAAGAAACTATTGGATATCTCTATGCTCAAACCACCAACACTGACTTTAGAAATTTCAAATAAGAACAGCTTTTGGTACCTTATGGATAGTGAGTTAAAAGGGGACTTTATAGTACTAATAGTGAGAGTACTAGCTAACGTGTATAAATCTTTAGAACCTGGAGAAAAGTCTATGATTATTACTGTTTTAAAAACAAAGTTTTTGAAGTCAAAGTTTTTAAACACTTTGAAAGAATATTTACAAGGCTTACCAACCGTGCGCGTGGTGGAAAAACGAATGAACTCACAGCTGTGGGATGATGCAGAATCATTTTTCTTCAATGTGTTGGCTATTTGTGAAGGTATTTATAATTTTAGTGGTAAAAATGAGGAGTATTTGAGTGAAGGGCAGTCCTTGTTAGAGATATTAGAATTTAGTGCAAAAGGTGTTGAAGAAGAGCACACAGAGAGGTTTAGAGATGAGTTGTTTCAAGGGATACAGGATTTAAAAATAAAACTGTCTGATAGCTTTGCGAAGGTAAATATATTTCTTAAAATTATTGCAATAACAGAAATTTCTGTGTAACTGAAAGCTTTGGGCAGTCATTTATTTCTTATATTTTATTTATTGGACAAATAATGCTGCTTCAATATTACATGGTTCTATGTTGTACTTTTGTCAACTTGAAATTTGAACACTTGGTCCAGATTTAGTGACCCCAAAAATGTAACATTGAAACTGTAACATTTTGGGGTAGTGATATTATTATCAATATGACTTCAGGGTGCTTAGCCAAGTTGCCAATCTGTAACACTTAATCGTCAATCGTAAACGAAAGGCAGCTACCTGTCTTTGTCGCACTAATTTGAAAGAGTGACAGAAAGGGAAAACTACAATATGCTACTAAGCGTTAGCGATTGGCAACTTGGCTAAGCATCCAGGACTCATATATTAATTTAATTTTTCAGGAATCTACACCTACAAAATCCCAAATCAATCCAAGTAAAGGTGCCAATCATTTCAAAAACCTCAACATCTTCCCCACTAAAGCAGACTTGCTTGTGAATAGCGGTCTAAACATCCAGCCCAATATAATAAACGGAGCATACCCAAGTGTCGAACATTATCTGGATGTACAGTTCAAGTTACTGCGAGAAGACTGCTTTGGACCATTACGAGAAGGAATATGTAAGTAGTTTAAGGGTTAAAATTATTTTCGTTGTCTTGTTTCAAACCACTGTCGCGCTTTTAGTGGCTGTTTCGACATAGTATATAAAAAAATCCAGTGCACTTGTATTTCCTTTTCTCGTTAGATTTTAATCCATACATGAGAAATTGAAAACAAAACATCATCTCATACAAAAATCACCACTGCGTCACGTTTTTAGGGACACAAAATAAGACAATGAAAAGAATTTTGAACCTTAATCAAATATTATAAGTTATCAAGAACTCAAGAAGTAACTTCTAGCTCTGTGGAGATTGGGATTTTTATTCTGCAAAACAAGAAACATTTTAGGTGATGTAATCATTAGAATTGGATAGTATAATAATTTGTATTGAAATTGCCAAATTGCTTATTTCATAAATACATAATTATAGTATATAATGGTTTTTTTATGAATTGCAGGTAAATATATGGAGAATCCGAATAAGCGAAGACATGAAAATATCAGGTACATAATTATTGATAACTTTTCTCTCATATTTTAAAGACAAATGCAGTCAGACTCCTTAAGCTTTCAGTTAACGTCATACCCGAAACGTCAGGATATAATTAAACGTAAGTTTACGCGATTAAGACCTGATTGTCTTTAAAATATGAGTGATAATCGTGAAAGTTTAAATCAACTTTTCCTCTGTTCTCCTTGGCGATTTTAAAACTGTTTTGTAACATCAAACATTAAGATTTCTTTACAATAACATCTTCTGGCTGTTATAGACCGCCCATATGCAGCGATGCAACATTTATACGTAATATAATAATAAGCCCTTCTTATTCCGAACCAATGCATTTTACAGGAATCTACAATAGTACATTTCCTAACTAGTGCGGGATAACTTTTTTTCGGCGAGGGTGAAAGTTGGAGCCCGAGTCCGATCACCCGAGTTAAAAAAAGTTTTTGCACGTGTAAGGGACGATTTTTTTCATAACAAGTGAGTCAAAAAGATAAATTACCGCGCGCGAAGCGTGCGCAAAGTTCGTTTTTGCGCACTAGTTAGGAAAAATGTGTTTTAGTTTGTCATGCCGATCGGCAAAGGTCTCCTCCAACAATTTCCACTGTGACCTTCCTTATGTGGCTCCAGTTATGACCAACAGTCAGTTTTAGCTCAACATCTATACATCTTCACTTCACTTCATCAGCCTATGATAGTCCACTACTGGACGTAGGCCTCTCCTATTAACTATACGTATAGACGCATAAGGTAAATTACCATAATCGCCACGCTGGGCAAGCGGATTGGCGGTCGCAGTAATGTGTCCACTATGATGACGCTGCTGCCCATCATCCATATTTTATCAAATAACGGTGACACTTCAATCCCTTACTCGACTCTTACGACACCCGCAGGAGGAGTTGGGGTGGTGACGGTGACAAATGTATTCTTACTGCCGTCACCACACGGCCACATCTATACATGTTTGTCTATATTCCAGAGTATACCCAAAAGTCAGAATTATCCGCACATACATAAGCAACAACAAAGTTGGACACCTAGTTGATATCGCTTGGACGGACCGCATCAACCATGGTCTATTTGACAGCAAGAAGTATGTGTACAGCAAGCGACTCATGTTTGGATCACTCTTGCTGTTCACTAGTGATCATTTTGAGACAATATTGTGTGCTACTGTACTTGATTCAGGAGTGAATTTGCTGAGCGATGGTTATGTAAGTTCTCCCTATTCCAAATCTTTGTTAGGTAGTGTTTACATCAAAATTTTCGTTTTTTTATTGTAATTTTATTTTAATGACAACCAATATTTTTGTTTTTTAAAAATGGCGTTTTTGTAGATGCAATATACCTTCAGATATTTTTTTATTATTTTAAATCTGTTATTAAGTAATAGATATTTTAACTGATTGATTAACACGTTCGACGCCGGTGACACGCATATGTGACCGAAAAAACTGTACTCCTATGCCAGTGACACACATACGTGATCAAAGTAATCTTATTCTTATGCCACTAGCATCAATCAAGTTCTCACTCCTATGCCAGTGGCATAAAAATACGAACGTTTTTGACACAGTGCTGTGTCGCCGGCATAGGAGTAGAATCTTTTCGGTCACACATGCGTGTCACTGGCATAGAGTTCTATCAGATAATTTCGATCGGTATAGTATTAGCGCTTAGTGAAACAGTACCGGAGGCGAACGTGTTTATGTCCACAAAGAAAATATAGATAAATTTTCTTAAAATTTTAGTTTCTTTTTTTTTGCTTACGTCCTGTATGCTTAACCGGTAGTTTAAATTATAACGTTTATTTTAGATTGCAGTATCATTTCACAATCCAGTGTCAAAGACAATATTCGAGCAGCAGTTCCTGATGGTGGAGAGTGAAGTGTTCTTCGAGCCTTACCATAGAGTTCTAAAAGTTATGCAAGAGTCTATGGATGATTTGCCTATGAAAAAATACATTGTTGATGTTCAGGTAAATCTTTTTTTAATTATTCAATGAGCTATCACCCCTGGCTTTCGTCTCACTAAGGCCCATAGTCCTACATGTAGTCTTTAGTACTTATTAACTTCAATCTAAGAATTTTATTCTATTAGAATAGAGTCGCATTTATTACAACTCGTAAAATTTGGGGTCATACTAAAATCAAGTTTATTTCCTGTTTGGAGGTAAAAATTGTAATTAATTTTTTGGACATTTCTGATATATTTTATTGTTTGTGCATATGTACTGTATAAACACACACCCAACTATAGTAGAAAGCTCCATATCCTAAACTAAATGTCTTCAATTAGGATGTTTTGTAATTGTCACTAAATTGTTAGTTTTCTATTTTATTATTATTATTAAAATCATGACGTTTAGAGACCTTTCACATCTCTAAATCTTATTTTTATCTTTATTCTGACAACTAGAGGCCTTTACATCTCTAGTAGTATAGATATATAATAATATTGAGTACTTGTACAACAAGAATTATTTTTGTTTATTATTATTATCCTTTATTTATCTCTCTTTTAAAGTTAGGTTTTCTTATAAAAATGTCTATAAAAGTATTTTTTTTTATGTGTCTTTAATGCATGTTATTTTAATAAGATGCATTATTATACTGTTTTGAAAAACAAGTCCACCTGAGTTTGTTACTGGTTCTTCTCAGGAACGGTGTAGGGTTAGAACCAGTAGTCGTTTTTTTTTTCTCTCTTGATAGTGTCAAACGATACGAAAATGCTTATTTAGCTTACTTGAAAAAAAAATAGTTTGATTTGACTAGACGAGGCACTTCACATAAATATTTTTAAAAACTTGGACTAAAAAGAGTCACAGGATTTCTTGTTGTTGAAAAGTTAGTACTCTAAATTTGCAAGTTCATGCAGAAAGCTAAACCAATTTTTTTTATTTCAGACTCGCACACAACCGCCAGCCTACCTAACCCCAGAAACAATATACACCATACCAGACTCCAAAGAAGACACATATATCCCAGTCTTAGACTCAAACCAGTGGCTGACACCCTTCGACCTAGACCAATCGCAGCTAGAAGCCTATAAACTAGCTTTAACTAGAGAATTCGCCGTCATACAAGGCCCACCCGGTACTGGCAAGACGTTCATAGGGGTCAAAATCGCTTCAACAATATTAAAGAATTTATCTCTCGAAGGTACACCTATGTTAGTAATCTGCTATACGAATCACGCCTTAGACCAATTCCTTGAAGGTATTCTAAAAGTAACAGATAATATTGTAAGGTTAGGTAGTCAGAGTAAGAACAAAAATATGGAACAATACACTTTGAATAGTATGAGAACGAAAATCAAGTGCAAATATAGTTATCTGTATTCTAATAAGAGAAAAGACTTGGAAAAGATCTTCAATGAAATGACTGAAGTGCAGAGTGAAATAGAAAAATGCGAGAAAGAGATAATATCATACAAAAGTATTAAACCTTATTTGAAAATTGATGGTAAAATACTAGAATTAAAGAGTTCTAATGAAGATTCTATCCTGAATTGGTTGTTCAGTCATTTAGATAACTACGAAGAAGATGATGATGTTGAAGATTGGGAGAAATTTGATGATTTAGACATTAGTACTGATAAATTAGATACTTGCTTTTCTGAACAAATGGCTTTGAAAGACATAGATTCTATGAGAAGCAGCATTAAGTATGTGAAAGATGTCACCGACGATCCTAATGAGGCAAAGAAAATGGAAGATAAATTTCTGGAGAAAATTGATAGAGTTAAGAGAAGATTGAATTGTTTTAAGGTGAGACCCATTAAGACATCTATTCCCGCTTTGTGATTATAAAAAAATCGTAAAATTGTGGCTACTTTTTGACATTTCGTAATACAAGATGCGTAACATAAATTCTTTTTTTAATTATTTTAGAAAACTATGCTCGCTCAAAATGAAAATAAACCTATTACCAACGTCACAGATCTATATAGTGTAGATCCAGAAATGAGATGGAAAATATATCACACGGCAGTGGGGAACGTAAAGAATGAATTGATGGCGAAAATGAACAAGTTGATGGTAAGTATTGTAATATTCAACGTATCACAACAGAATCAGTGCTTTTTCAGAGTAAATTCTCAAGCCCTCGGTTGTTTCGTGCGTTAATCGCATCGTTTAGCTGCGTTAGACGCATGCGATCAACGCAATAGGCTTGCCACGTCTAGGTTAGAGTTAATAATTGGCTATGTAAAGTTTTCCGAAGGTATAAATATTATATATTTCCCTCGTAGCCATCGTCTTAAGGTTCAAGAAAATACGGCTCTTTTTTTATTTCCTATAAATTGTTGATAATCTTTTTTTAAGTGAGTGAGGTGACATTTGTACAGTTTTATGGATGAATAGAGCCTAACACGTTCGTCAGCAATCAGTACAATGAAATAGAAAAAAAATATGTCAACATCAATGTCACTCGTGTCATTCATTCATTTATTTTTTTCTATTTCATTGTACTTGTTGCGGACGAGAGCATTAGACTCTGTTCATCCATAAAACTGCACAAAATGTCACCTCACTCAGTTAAAAAAAGATTGTTAACAAATTATACACACATAACAATAAAAGAGCCGCATTTTCTTGAACTTTAAGACGACGGCTATCAGGGAAAAATATGATATTCATACCTTTAGAAAACTTTACATAGCCAATTCTGTAAAAAAACAAACTGTACGAGTAACGCTGCGACTAACGCACACAACAACCACGCGCTTCAATTGCATTTTGTAAGAAGCAGATGTGTTGCTAGCATAAAAAAGCAGTGTTAGAAATAATGGGAATTAAAATTCACTGGCTGGAGGCAGTATTTTTTATTCAAGCCGAAATACCTACTGAAATCTGTACAATACGCGTGCCTACTAAACGAGAATTCCTTGAAAAAATGGCTTCTAATTTTAACTCATCAGTGAAGGGACCACTGGATAACATACATTTCGTTGAATTGAAAAGTTGACCTTTTAAACAGTGACACGTATTTTTTTTTTATGTTTGGCTTGAACGTGACACCCCCTACGCCACGCTGTCTCATTAATTAACTTTGCGGAGTGCTGTTTAAGTCGCTATTGCATTAACATAGACGATGACGTGACTTACCCTCAGTTACGCTAAAACAAATAAAAATACTTGGAAAACCCGAACCGTTGTATAATTTATTGCTCAGTAATAATAACTTTCCTTTTCAGGATCAGCATACTACCGTAAGCGAAGAATTAGAAGAAGTGGCAACGCTTATCGATGGCGAAGTGATGTCTACGGCGCGGGTAGTGGGTGTCACCACTACCGCTGCCGCTAGACGACACGATCTGCTTAAACGTCTGATGTCACCTATAGGTAGGTACCTAAACCCGTCTGACCTTAGACGTTTAAAGACGGGTACGTTAGGAAAAACTTAAGCGCTTCTACGCATACACATACATATAATTGTGGTAGACACACGTCTTTGAGTGGCTAAAGGTTGTAGTACCTTCGAAACATTAAGTACAGATGTCGCTAGTGATTAGCTTCACAATACCATTGACTAAATTCGCTGTGATCGACGGAAGGTCGTCTGGTGTAATTGGAAGCACGTTAGACCGGCAATCCAGAGGAAGCGGGTTCGAATCCCGTGACAACCAGTCTTTCGCATTTCGCAGTTGATTTTCTCTATGGTAAGCACATCTGTTACGACATTGTGGGACATACATATAATGCAGCTGGTCAACTCTATTCCTCTGCTTGCAGAAGAGTATTTAAACTAAGGTCGGTCTAGCCAGCCATATCAGGGCCCACAATAGACAACGTCCATGAAGTTTATTTAGGGTCGCCGTCATCGAAAGCGATGAGGAGGACTATAGGTAGGTAGTTAGGTACCTACTACAAGAAATATAGAAGCGATGGTGAAGTAATGTCTACAGCGCGGGTCACCACTACCGCTGCCGCTAGACGACACGATCTGCTTAAACGACTCAATGTCACCTATAGGCAGGTACCTAAACCCGTCTGACCTTAGACGTTAAAAGACAGCTACGTAAGGAAAAACTTAAGCGCTTCTACACATACAGCCAATCTACAGATGTCAGCCTCCGTAGCTTAGTTGGTAGTGACCCTGCCTACGAAGCTGGAGGTTCCGGGTTCGAATCCCGGCGAGGGCATTCTTTGTGTATTTATTTATCACAAATATTTGTTCCTTGGTCATGGTTGTGTATGTATTTAAGTATCTATCTATTAATATATAAGGTCCTAATTTATTAGATGCAGATATTTTAACACATGATACTTTACATTAAAATAATTAACTTTAAATATAAATTAAGAAATCTTTTCATGTAACTTTTTTGATTTCATTTTCCTAACAAAAAAAAATAATTATAATTTCGTCAAGAAAAAATCATCATGTGCATTATCACATGTCACAATAACACTCTGTCTGTCATGTCATGTCATCAAACGACACAATCCAACGGAAAATAACATGACATTGACAATTAAGTATTTAATTTATCGACGTGAAGTGGCCAGTTCCAGTTAAGTGGTACGTAAAAGAGGTACTAGAATCTGTTCAATGAGTTTTCATTTAATAATCACATTAACAGGGTGTTTTTACGTAGCAAATTTGTTTTTCCGTTTTCTCCTAAAAAAACATCGTAAAAGCTATAATGTTTCACGGTTTAATATACTCCAGAGACCGAGTACTATCAGCTGTAAAAATATCTGCATCTAATAAATTATGACCTTATATATCGTCGCCTGGTACCCACATCACAAGCCTTAATTGAGCTTACCGTGGGACTAGGTCGATTTGTGTAAGATGTCCCAAGATATTTATTTATTATTTACATACATATAAATTATATGGTCTAAGATCAGACGGGTTGCCCTGGACAATGTTGCCCACTGGAGCTCAGTGGCGACCTCAATTATTTTCAAGACTTTCTGGTCGCACTGTAAGCTAGTTACACAATAGTACATTACGACACAAGTGCGAAAAACATGAAATTCGAAACAAGTGGCGATGTTTTAAAACACGACCGATAGGGA
Organism: Thaumatotibia leucotreta; assembly: GCA_025490895.1. Lineage (NCBI taxonomy): Eukaryota > Metazoa > Arthropoda > Insecta > Lepidoptera > Tortricidae > Thaumatotibia > Thaumatotibia leucotreta. Next base: position 55,679 of record JALPQI010002309.1, read on the forward strand.
GTGTTTTAAATCGACACGAATTCCGAATTTCGTTTTTGCACGTGTCTCGTACGACGTTTTTTAGTACAGATGGCCCTCCGAAGTGTTGAACCTGACGTAAAATGACCCACTTCTCGCATTAGAGCCTAAAAAGTACACCATCTGCACTAAAAAGGATTATTAAGCTATTCTAAAATTAACACAACTACTCACACATGCTACAATGTGAACTTATTTAATTTTCAGTAATTGTAGAAGAAGCTGCAGAAGTATTGGAAGCTCATATAGTAGCTTCACTCACAAACCGATGTCAACATCTCATTCTCATCGGTATGTATCAATCCAATAATATAACTATTTACCGAGCAATAAATAGCTCACTATGAACTCTGCCGGCGACTAGGGACACAGCATCAAGTCCGAAAAGTCAGTACACTAATGAATGCAAGTGTACGCGATTAATTCAGAGTGGCAGATAGGTTAAATTAGCATCAGCCGTGGAAGCTGGAGTTCAAATTCAAATCCCATTTCTGGTGTTGTTGAACTTGGTATTTTTTCGTTGGTAAACGTCTAATATTTATAATTACCTATTATATGTATAGGTTATATTGTTTTTCTACTCCGGTACTTTTATTTGTCATTTACATGGTCGTGAACACACCTTTAAGCCCCTACCTTACAGATGTCAAGTATAGCTAGTATAAGTCTATTTTGTCTATTCCTTTTAAACGCATTCGGGTTTACACGCAGTGCGTTTTTTGCATTTTAAGACACCTCGTGTATACAAGACTTAATGAAATACATGGCTGCCAGCCTAATTTTAAATGTCTTTTCTAATGAACAGTAAACCATAGAGGAGCGTTCTTTTTTAATTTTGACGTCTCCCACCAGACCTTGATCATTAATAAAATTGTATTTGACTAAGAATATTTCTCAAATTTGCAATTTTATTTGAAAATAAGTGTGTGGTCGTAGAAAAAGTATTGTATGCAACATTGTTTAACTGAGTCAAAAAATGCTCGTGGCGTCTTTAATAACAATTTTCGGCTTCGCCTCAAATTGTTACCCACGCCACTCACCTCTCTTGACCTCTCTGAAACAAGGGTTGCATAAAATACTATTTCATTTTCCAGGTGACCACAAACAGCTAAAACCTTCAGCAGCGCACTACAAGCTAGCAAAAGACTACAACTTAGAAATATCACTTTTCGAACGCATGATCCGCAATGGCATCCACGCTCGGACTCTAACCACACAACGACGTATGCGCCCAATATTTACTAGTCTCATAGTCCCTTTTATATATGAGAGACTCGATAGTCACCCTACGGTGATGCAGTATGAAGATGTTAGAGGCATGAAGGATAATTTGTGGTTTTACAATCACGATGTTTTTGAGGATTCCGAGGTAAATATTTTATGTGCCCAGCCAAAATGTCATTCTGGAATCGTATGCAATAACCTATAAGTCACGTGACCACAATAATGTATATGTAAAATTCTGCCCCCGTAAGCATAAACGCAGTAACTAGTTTTAAAATGTTAATTAATACCAGAACATAATTTTCAGTTGAATAAAGTAAACAATTGATTGACACTTCAAAACTAGTTACTGCGTTTATGCTTACGGGGGCAGAAATGGTCACGTGACTTTACAGGCGAATCTATAATTCTCATACATTTATTACTTATCGCGTATCGTATACGATTGCAGAATGTCATCTTGGCTAAGCCTACTGATCTTCGAATTTAGAAAAACGTAGTTTCGAGCATTTTTCTCTGTCACTCTAACGAAAGCATCATCCAAGTGAAGAAGACAGATGCCTAAAACTTACGATTTTCGAGTTGGCAGTGTTTCAGTCAGACTTTCAATTAAACCGTACAGGCAGAATGTCGGTCAGTGTTCCTACAACTATGATTATAACGTCAAGCCCGAAACGCCAGTATAATAATAAAGATAGGTGTACGCGATTTATTTCCAATACATACCTATTAAAGTAGAGGAAAAATGTGTGAACATTTAAATATACTATAAGAATTAAATTTGCTAGTACTTACATATCATCATCATCATTAGCCTATCTCAGTCCACTGCTGAACGAAAGCCTGTCCTATTAACTATGCGTATAGACGCATTAGGACATAACTGCCCATAATCGCCACGCTGGGCAAGCGGATTGGTGATCGCATTAATGTGTCCACTATGATGACGCTGCTGCCCGTCATCAATCTTCTATCAAAGAATGGTAAGTGACACTTCAATCCCTCTTACGACATCCGCGGGAAGAGTTTAGGTGGTGACAAATGTATTCTCACTGCCGTCACCACACGGCAGTGAGTACTTTTTTTTGGGTGACGAAGGTAGACAACTGAGCGCTCAGCCCACCTGATGAAAATCAGGAACTAAGGCACATAGGGACATAGTGACCAAAAAAATCTGCCTACCCTGAGGACTTAGATGGATTGCCTCTATCTATGCCAGTAATTACACCGGCTATCTTACCGCCAAACCGAAACACAGCAGTGTAAACACTGCTATCTGGCGGCAGGTTAACGGGTAAGACGGTGGTAGCTATTCGGGCGGTCCCTGCACAAGGTCCTACCACCAGAAAAAAGTACTTACACATCTATGGGAATACCCTTTCAAAGCGTCTAACTTCAATTAGCAGTCTTCTCTAATTTATACCACGTTTCAGGGTTTAGAAGATAGTTGGAGCCACAAAAACACGTACGAAGCGAAATGGTGTGTGGCCCTAGCGGACTACTTACGCAGAAACAAGTATACACCGGGGGAGATCACTATACTCGCCACTTACACTGGTCAAGCGACGCTTATCAAAGAGGTAGTTTTTTTATATAGTACATTACATCAGAGGCCGGGAAAATGAGGATTTCCGGCAAAGTTGGTATATATAACGTTGGGATAGGTAACGAGGCCGGGAACCCGTTTTCACGCCGAGGCATGTCGAGTGCTTCTCTCAAACATACAAAGAAATACAAAAAAAAAATAATGACAATGTTGTCGAAATTAAAAAAAAATACTTTGCAGGCCTAGGCCTAAAAAGTGTTACGAAATTCCATTTCCATCTAGCGTGAAAATGATATACAAGTGCACTGGATTTAGCAACTTTCTTCTTGACATAGTTCTAAAGTGGATTAGGATTCCAATTAATTGTATTATAATTAGGGGTCGGAACTATGGGTACAAAACTGTAACAAAACTTTAAAATGGACATATAGAAACACTTTAGCCAAGAAAAATACGAATATTATTGAAAAATCTGTATCCAATTTTATTCCCTATCTCGGAAAGTCGGAGTCTACTACTTACAATGTGTGGGTGTGTAAATATGTATATTTTATGGATGTATGTGCTATGCCAACTCCACTTGACAAGTTTTGTAAAAGTTTTGCACCCATAGTTCCAACCCCTAATTATAATATATTTCACAGCTCAGCAAAGTTTACGATTCCCTACGAGACGTCAAAATTACAGTAGTAGACAACTACCAAGGAGAAGAGAACAGGATAGTCATATTGTCGCTAGTGAGGAGTAACAGAGACAACAAGATTGGTTTTCTTTCCGCTGAAAATAGGATATGTGTGGCTCTGTCTCGCGCTAAAGAGGGTGAGTATTTTGGACCTTATTTGTATGTGAGTAGAGTTCAAATTACTAGTTGACAAGTAGCAAGAAGAGAACAGGACAATTGTCAACCTCCTAGCCTAGTTGGCAGTGACCCTGCCTACGAAGCTGGAGGTTCCGGGTTTGAATCCCGGCGAGGGCATTATTTGTGTATTCATTTATCACAAATATTTGTTCCTTGGTCATGGATGTCTGTGTTTGGATCTATATGTATCTATCTATTATACATATACATCGTCGCCTGGTACCAGTGGTACCCGGTTTACTAATGTTTGGCAAATAATTTTTCCCAAAGTATCACATCGCAAACTATTTTTCTTAAATTTTCATTTGGCAAAAATTCATTTGTCAAAACTACTTATCGCAATTTTACAGTTAGCAAGCCTTTTTGTTGGCAAGCGATTGTTTAGCAAAGAATTACTTGGTCGTTTTTATTTTCCCAAAATATTTTTTGGCAAATGCATCGTTTGGCGTAACATACTAATCCCAAAATATTATATGGCATACGATTTATACCGCATATACAATATTACATAGCAAACAATTTTTCGCATAAAGTCATTTCGCCGAAAGATCATATTCTAATTGAATCTTATGAAATCGTTTTATTTCCCAACTAAATGGTTGGAAATTCTACCTGTGGGCTTGGTTTTTAATTGAAAGTTTGTATAATGCATATTTTCATACAGTTGACGGTTTAGCTGGCATTTTGTTAACTAAATAATTACCAATGTTTTTGGGTATAGTTTGAGGCGAATTTTATGTAAGTATGTTTATGTTTTTTTTTTAATAAAAGCTCACACGGGGCTTTATATTATGTTGATAAACAATTAAAAGTCGGGTTCTAAACAGTAATTTAGATGAAACTGATGAGGGAACGCAATGCCGAGGGAATAACAAAACAGTCGGTTCTGGCACACGCCGGCCGCTGCCGCGGCACGCTCGCTTCGCTCGCTCGGCTCGTGCGCTGTATGGTCGCAGTTTCACCTAACACTCCTCCTCGCTTCGCTCGTCGTCGTACCTAACGGTGGCTCTGGGATTATTTTTTTATGAAAACAAAATATAGTTTTTTTATCCGTGGCTATGTGTGCCTTCTTAGTACCTACCAATAAAAAATAGGAATAGTGATCATTATGATGGATTTTATTTGATATTCACTTCATTCATTATGATACCAATTATTCATGAAATACGTTTTTCGTTCCAGGCAAGTTCAATCCAAGGGTTGTGCAAAAAAGTACGAAATTCCTGTACAGACCTACGAACTTTAAAATAATATTATCATTTGCCAGACTTTTGCTATAAGTAGAGCTTGCGAAGTATCAAATTTGGCAATTCTTTTTTTGGATTTTAACTTATGACAAAATAAAACATTTGCTTAATAAGCATTTGCTTAATAAAATCTTGACGAAGTGAAACTTTGCAAAATAATAATTTGACCAAATGAATAAAATGAGAAACGTCACTTTGCTAAAGATTTGTTTGGGAAATGAGACTATTGCGATAAGTTATTTGGGAAGTCATATTTGGGAAACATAATTTGCCAAATGGCAGTACAACGTGGTACCCACATCACACTTGATTGAGCTTACCGTGGGATCATGTCGATTTGTGTCAGATGACCTAAAATATTTATTGAATTATTATAAAGTCAATGATGTCAACTACATGAAAGTACGTGCGCTGTTTAAAGGTATTTAATGTAATCTTTACAGGTTTCTATGTGTTCGGAAACATGAATGTTTTACGATCGTCCAGCGCAATATGGAGGAAAATCAACTCGAGACTGACGGAGCTAAACGCAATAGGCAATAAAATAACGCTCAAGTGCGAAATGCATAACAATAATTGGGATGTAAGTTTATTCTACTTTTTTATAATAAATCCTAAAGACCTGGGTTCGAATGTTCGTCTTTAAAAGCTGATGACGTGGGTTCGAATCCCTCCTTGGATATTGGTGTTTTTTTTATTATGTACTAATATATTAAGACATCATCATCATCATCAGCCAATAGTCGGACATAGGCCTCCCCAAGAGAGTTCCACAAAGATCGGTCGTGAGCTGTATTAAGACATATTTAAATATTTAGCAAACGGGTTACTCACGTAATTTAAGCAGATAATTGCTCGACATGTTTCGTTCCATTTAGAGGATCCTCACCAGGGATTACCGGCGACCAAAGCCCGACGTGTACAAGTGTGTGGATCAAAACATATCGAGCAATCTGCTTAAATTACGTGAGTAACCCATTTGCTACATATTTAAATATGATTAGAGTCTCACGTTAGTTATATTATGACTTATGGCATCTCATATTTATGAAAATACTTTTCGACAGTGTCTCTATAACAAATATTAAATACCTCAAGCGGAGGTAATAAGGATCTTTATAAATCACGTTGAAAACCCCAATTCTAATTCCTTCGTATTAAACACAACGGTGCACGTAAAGTAAAAATATATTGCATTTCAGGTCACCGAAGTGCAAGGCATGCGTGACGCGTGTAAGTGTCGTGAAGAAATGAAAAACTCATGAACAATATAATTATTTAATTTCTACCTCGTGACCATAACATGTTGGTGCTACTCTCAAAATAAAAAGGTCCTAAGTCATGTTTTGAATCAACACAAACACTAGACCAAATAATTGGTAGATAGGACCTTTTTATTTTCAGTTACAAATACTTTTTATGCATTAAAAAAATAAGCTAATGTTCGTTTTCCTCGTTAAAATTAATATTTATCAATAAATTGTTATAGTTAAATTAAATATTAATCGTTTTTTTAGCTAACGTAGCTAAGCTTGCATTCTGTATTATAATTTAAAATTTAAATGGAAAGTTTGATCGCCGGGTCAAATCCCGACAAAAAAACTATTTAAAATTGTAATAAGCCATTAACATTTCGTCGACTAACTATGAAAGGCAATTGAAATTCCTTGAAGATAGGCAGCTGTTTTTAAAGTGCTGTGACGTAAATAAGAAACCTATGGCTATGGTCAAGGCCGACCAATATTTAATGTTCATTTGAATAAAGACCAACACTTGGGGATATTTGTTTGACTAGACGAAGATATAGAAATACGTAGAGCAGTGCATTATTATCAGAGCTCGGATTTTCCGGCAAAAAAAACTATCGTACTCTAGCAAAAGAAACATTATTTTATCGATATCGATAATTGTATAGTAGAAGGCAACCGTCCTCTAGTTAAAATAAATATTATTATTATTTTATTTTAGACAGGCACGTACGTCTAAATCATAGTTCACATAGCACGATTTCACTGTGGAAAATCCGGGCTCTGAACGATTATTATTGTTATCAATTCGACCAAATCACCCCCTAATAGATTGCAGCTACGATATTTTCCACTGCTTAACTATTTATATTCCACATCCTTGTCTATGGGTGAATCAACTTTTTTCTGTCTGTTATTACCATGGTTACGGTCGCCTGAGTCACGCTGGTTTTATGCATCATTATATCATGCAATTTTTTACAATGCATTTTTCTGGTGTTAAACCCTTTCCTTGATGGCCCATCTACAAATATGGACTATATGCATGTTTTTATAAATTAAGTAGCATAATTTTGCATAAAACCAGCGTGACTCAGGCGACCGTAACTATGGCAATAACAGACAGAAAAACGTTGATTCAACCCTATACCAATCGTCAGTAAAATCTAAAAAAAGTCAACAAATATGGCTGACTTTCCATAGCATTTGACGTCTTTGACACTTAAAACGCGTTTGCAGTTATATTTTTACGTTAACAAAACACAAAAAAATGTATATGAATGCAAGGTTTACGATTTTAAGTTCGTAATACAACCAAGATTGTATTCTAAAAGTGCGCTATTATGGAATAACTGACGACGATTGGTATTTATGTCAATACATATATTCAATATGATTGTGTTTTTAGGAAAATAACAATAATATTATTGTCTTGTACTGTTCATCATGTCACGTGACGGCAACGACAAAAGACGATAGAAATGTGATCATCATAATTCTTCGATACATTTGTATCATTAAGTTTAGCATGTAGATTGTAGATATAAAATACTTTTATATATTATCAGAGCGTATGCAAAATATTCATTCATTTACATAGGTATGTACCTATAGATCTAATTATATGTATGACGAAAGTATAAAATTAACTTACGGCTATTTATAATCATGCATTAAAGCACATGTCACTAATGGTACAGTCAAATGAAACAATTACTGTTTTCCATAAAAAAACTTAACGTCTCAATATTTCCATCTGCCAGTGGTTTTCAGGTTTAGTAGGTAATCATTTCTTCGTGTACTATGTCATGCATAACGTGAAATATCTTATTTTAACTAGCGTCATCAAGTCACCATCCCTATTAGCTCAGACTGATAAATTAATCTACTGCAGAACTTTGTTACATAACCATAAATCATTCAGACAACTTCCAAATTAAAAATGTTTTCTAATAAGTACTTATCGGCGATCGGCGATGATTTTCGAGTAATTTATAGCAAAGGAATAATTAAATTATAATATTAGTTATACCCAATGGTAATTGTGCATTGTTCAAGCGTCTATCTTTCTCATTTCATATGTGAAAAGAGACTGAAGTTCTACAACTTTAAGTTGCAGCTATCAGAGCTCAAATCCAACCTGATCACATCATATCACAAAGGAATTACCTATTATAAAGCTAAGTCTAATATTGTTCTAAGAAATCATCAATAATGTCGACTATAGCTTTCGGATCGTTCAGATGAATGTGATGTGTTCCTTCTACCTCTACGAATCTTACATCAGCTCGTTCCTTCATCTTCTCTATTACGTCCAAGTAGTAGTCAACTCTTTCCCACCTTTGGCCGGGCAAAGCTCTGATATTCAGAACTTTACACCTCACTTTTGAAGCGTATTCCAACGCAGTCTCAATAGACATCATGGCCAAACCAGATACCTTAAGTCTAGGATCCCTTTTGAAGAGATATCCTTCTTTCTTCATATGCGCCGGAACAGGACACATACCTCTCTTCATCAGCGTTTCGCTATTTTTTCTAGAAATCGATCCTTTATAGGCGTCTACAACTATATCGATCATTTCCTCGTAGCTGTAGCTCGGTATCTTATCGTCCGTAAGATTTTCGTACTCAAGAAGTTTATCGATACCCCAGCCAGTAGTTTTGACAGAGACCGAGGGTTCTCTCACAGCTGGGCTGGCTATGTCTATGCAGATGATCTGTTCCGTTTCTTCAGGAAAAGACGCGGCGTACATAAAGCTTAGAGCTCCGCCGAGAGAATGTCCCATTAGACTGATCTTCGTCCAGCCAAAATGCTTTACTATCCGCCTTAATAGAACCAGTCCGTCCCAGAAAATATAATATAGCATCCCCGTGGGGTAATGGCTCGATAATCCATGGCCAGGTAAGTCAATGCAGAGGACTGAAGTGGTGACCGGGAGAAGTGGTATGAGTTCGTCGAAGGTGCCTGCGTTATCCTGCCAGCCGTGTATAGCTATTATTGGCTGCTTGTCCCGCGGGCCCCACCAGCGGCCGGCGATGTGCCCCCATGGTACAGGGATCTCGATTTCTTCAACCTTCACGCCTGGTGGAAGATCTGAAAAAATACAGACAAATTTGTAGAAAAAATTCGTAGGTAAACTAGATAAATGTTTTTATCGCAAAGATATAAAAGTTAATGAAGTTTCATCCGTCGGGAACTAAGACGAAGTCGTCATAGGTACTATAAGCAAGTGAAAGTTTACCCAGGTTTCTCATTCTGACAGAAGGCAGTCAGGATCTACTAGATACGAAAGATTGACTACAAATACGTTACAGCCCTAAGAACGTAATTGCTCCCGAAACATCCGAAATTTAAGTAGTAAGTAAGTACATAGATACATTAGGTACATATTAGTGATATTTGTAGAAAATAGTCACGATGATTTTTCATGACTCACAAAATGTCATACTCATTACTGCGGTATTACAAGAAAAACAGCACATTTTCCTTAAATTAGTATATCCTTCAATAATCAATAAAATGGCATTGCAATTGATAACAATAGATATTACATCGAAATAACAGGAACAAGACTGACAGATAATCAAAGTTGATTGGAGTACTTAAAGTCAAAGGTCATATTTTTTCCTGAGTTACTTATGTTCGGATAGCTCATAAATAACATGAGTAAGTACCTATCTACTCATAGACATCCATCTCTTACTATATCGTTGCCAAGTGTGATGAAGACTATGAAAAGAAGATACCTAGTGTTATCATTAAAATAAGCGCTTAGTTCTATTTGTATTTGCGAAAGTATAGGTAATTTCGCCAGAGTTGAGGTGAATGATTACACACACATACAAATAAAGTACCTAGATACTAATTGCCAAAAATGTAGTAAATGAATGAATGACTTGCGTCAAAATATTGGTATCAGCGTAATTCGTCCCATTAGTTTTTCGTTAATTTCTCAGGTCCGTCTCATTCTGTGTTCGTCACGCATTCTTTATTCATCTCGATCGCTATATGTCCCTACCGTCTCAAGTCCAATTATGTAACCTGTCTCTTTCTTAATTAGTCTTTTTCGTATTTCGTCACGGTCTTCCTAGGACTATGTCTTTGTTTCTCTTTCTCGTTTTTGGTGTCATTCGCACTTTATCTTTAGTCACTTTCGTTATTCGTCTCACTCTTTTTTTGTCCTTAGTGGTAACTCGTTCCGTTCTTTTTTGGGCACGTTCGCTAATCGTCTCGTACTACGTAGGTCTTAGTTGCTGTTAATATCTCCTCGGGATCGGAATTGATAAACAAATTGAAGATTATGGCCATTATGGGATATAAACAGAATTGTTATTTTAAATGTGAAACTTCTGTGATATTACATGATATTATGACGGTCAGCGGTCAGTCAGTCAATAAGATATAATTAAAAAAATAATTAAGATTGACGGAAAAAGATAGTTACATATAGCGACCGAGACGTAAAACGAATGTGACGAACTTAGAATTAGACTGAGAATGAATGAGACTAATCACGAATGTGACCAATAACGAATGCATGAAAAAAAATGAGACGAATAAGTGAATGAGACCCAAATCGAAAGGGAATAACTAAGAATGAATCATACTAGGAAGAATGTGACGAAATACGAAAAAGACTTATTAAGAAAGAGACAGGTTACATAATTGTACTTAAGACGATAGGGACATATAGCAATCGAGACGAATAAAGAATGCGTGACGAACACAGAATGAGGCGGACATAAGAAATGAACGAAAAACGAATGGGGCGAATTACACTGATACCAAAATACTTTGACTTTTTGGTCAATCTTACAGTTGCAATTGAGTTTGCTGTCAGTTCGAAAAAAGAACACTAATTTCAAATTCCCCGTGTGTTTACATGACAAATGTTGATGTTTGCGTGACCTCAACTCTCGTGGAACTATCTCTACGAACATAGGCAAATAGAAGCATTGACGCCATTTCTGTATAATACTACTAATACTTTTTTAGCCTATATAATGTCCCACTGCTGGGCACAGGCCTCTTCTCATATATGAGAGGGATTGGGCTATAGTCCCCACGCTGGCCCTACCTAAGCGGGTTGGGAACTTCATATACACCTTTAAATTTCTTCGCGGATGTATGTAGGTTTCCTCACAATGTTTTCCTTCACCGAAACCTAATGGTAAAATATCATCTGATATTCCGTACATAAGTTTCGGAAAAACTCATTGGTACAAGCCAGGATTTGAACCCACGACCTCCGGATTGAAAGTCAAACGTCTAAACCACTGAGCCACCACCGCTTTTTACCATGCCATTTCTGTAGTCGAATTTATATTTATTTTATTTAACTAGGCTTTCTGTATGTACACAAAGCACCCTAAAGGGTAAGAATGAGGCCCTATTTTTTCCTTCATTTTCTGACTTATTTCTCTATCTACTGAAGTAGTACTGTAGTAGAAAAAAGCCACTACAGTCGCCATCAGATATATCCGAACGTCCAGTTCGCTCAAATATATCTGAACACGTCTCTATCGTTATGACAATAAAGGCGTAGTCTGTATCACCCATAAATAAGAAAATGGTTTACCATGATAATACTTTATTGAATGACGACTCTATGGATCTAGATTTAGCAGTGTTACTGGAAAAAATAACTACGAGTTATGTCGGTCTCAAAGTTTACCAACTTTCACATTGGCCAACACCATAAAATCACTCCGTTAACACGTTCGCCCCCGGTACTGTTTCACTAAATCCTAATACTACACCGATCGAAATTTTCTTATTAGAACTCCTATGCCAGTGACAGGCATGTGTGACCGAAATGATTGTACTCCTATGCCGGCGACACAACACTTGTGTCAAAAATGTTCGTATTTTGATGCGACTGGCACATGAGTAAGAACTTGCTTTATGCTAGTGGCACTAGAGTACGGTAATTTTGATCACGTATGTGTGTCACTGGCATAGGAGTCAGAATTTTTTGATCACAGACGCTGTGTCACCGGCGTCGAAAGTGTTAACGACGAAACAGTGCTCAATGAGGATGCGCTGCTTCAGCAACACGTCCATGGTAGGTACCTATCGGTCCTTTTGTATGTTTTACCTTCGACATAATCTATTTTAAGGGCGGAAAACACGCATGTTGTATCCCTGGACGCTATCCAAAGGTTACTGATTAGCTGTGACCGCTTATCATTAGGCCGTATGTTTGTTTGCTACCGAAATAGGTATTATTAAAAATTGAGCAAATCTTAACCGCGATTTTGTCTTCAGATTTTTGAGAGTTGGGTCAAAATTCTTTTCGTTGTCTTGTTTCATACCACTATGTCACGTTTTTAGTTGCTGTTTCGACTCAGTATATAAAAAAAATCCGGTGCAGTTGTATTTCTTTTTCACGCTATATGTAATCCATACATGAGAAATTAAAAACAAAACATCATCTCATACAAAAATCACAAATCCGTTACGTTTTTAGGGACACAAAATAAGACAACGAAAATAATTTTGACCCAGTTGCTACGAGTGATCTACTACGGAAACCTAGCATAAGCTAAGCATGGACAGACATGGCTGATGGCTGTGGTTACAACGATTCTAACACCTCGTTCTTATATTAGCAAAGTCATTTAGCGTTTAATGATTTAACACTTGTAAATCTTATAATAGACGCTAATCTGTTTAACAAATACATTACAGTTACGGCATGATGACTCGAAATTAATGGTTATTGGTTAAACTTCAGAAAGAGGTCTTTCTTCAAATTTTCTCTCATAGTAAGTAGTTATAGTTTTTGAGATAGGTTGATTTAACTGTAATTTTGAGTTATTTTATTATATGCTTACATTGGAGACGCTGGCTGAAATATTTGTTGCTACGGAACCCTTCGTGGGCGAGTCCGACTCGCACTTGGCCGTTTTTATTTATGTAGGTAGGTAGTCACAGGCTAAATAAGGTGTATATAAAAATGTTCAAAAAATGTCCACTGCAGTTTAATTCGGTGTAATAAAAACGTCGTAACCACTCGTAATAAAAATATACTCGTATAACAGGATTCTTTCGATACATATTTTTTGCACTTGACTACATAATTTAGATCTTTTACTAACTTCGTTAGTGAAAGAGGGACATAATATTATAGTCTTTGTCGCGATACTTATTTATATGCTAACTTTACTAGCGAGTTACATTTTATTTTCCGTGAGTTATAATTTATGGAGTGCGACATTAGTCGTGTTTTGTAGACCATGACTCGTCAATTTAATCACGTTTATCTCAGTCTAAAGTACAAAGTTTAGAATCTGTAGTTTAACCACAAGCCACAATAGTAGATATCAGTGGTATGATGTGGTGTGATAAAGAAATCTGAATGATAGTTATGATAAGCGGATTTTTACACTACACCCCCAAGCTTTGAAGAAAAACCATGAGTCACTGACGCCACAGGATTACATCATCTCATCATCATCAGCAGCCTATCGCAGTCCACTGCTGGACATAGGCCTCCCCAATTTCACGCCACCGTTCTCGATCTTCGGCTGCTCGCATCCAGCTCCTGCCAGCCATCCTGCGCAAATAGTCGCTCCGCCGATACGCGGTCTCCACTCAAGAACTCGTTTACCCCAACGGTTGTCGGTTCTACGGATAATATGGCCAGCCCACTGCCACTTCAGCTTGCTAATACGGTGTGCTATGTCGATTACTTTGGTTCTCTGCCGGATAACCTCATTTCTCATTCATTGCATCATCTACCCATGTGAAATTGAACTTTATCCTAGACTTCCAAGTCAGTACATGTTATGTCAGCGAACCTGACGGTATGGCAGTTTCCACCTCTGGCACCCATGGTGCAACTTTCCATTGTCGTTTACGGCCATCTGAGATCAAACGGCCAAGGCCTTACCATTGCCATAGCAATCACAAGCCTGTATGTTTGACTACCGCCATATAACTACACAAATAGCAAAATTGGGAAAAAGTAATATGATTACTTCTGTATACATCGTGTTTTTATTGATTTCCGTTAAATTGGACAGGATACTTGGAACATTAAAAGAAGTTGCCTGGTATATCGGATTTTGTTAATTTCGAAAAAAAAATTTTTTTCGTTTTCATACATAATAATAGTAATGGTAAGTGTGAGAGAACCTTAAAAATAAGATCTCGGGCGACTGACGGCTGCTGACGGCACATGTCAAAATAAGTAACATTAGGATGTATGTAATAAAGGTTGCAATACACTTGTTTAGTCATTAAACATATTTTTTTAATAACTCAATAACAGTAAGAGTTAAGACACTAGTTTCTTAGAGAAATAGATCATTTTTGACCTAAATAAGCTTCCCTTTAATTTAACGGAAATCAATAAAAACACGGTGTATTACATTTGTATGTGTACTTTGTAATATTTATTACAAAGTACACATACAAAAGTAATCGGAAGGAGTAATCATACCTATTACTTTTTGCCCAACTCTGACAAATAGTACATAAATCAATCTGCTTGCATACTTTTCAAAACAAGAGCCTTGTATTAAAATCTGTTATACAAACTTTAATCATTACTTGAACTGTTGGCACCTGTGTGTTGTAAATTTATTTTATGCAAGCAGTCACCAAACAATGTAATTAACATTAAAACAATAGTGTCTACTAACTAATGACTACATAAAAAATACGAAAGTGCCTATATTTTTAACCAGGTTTATTTGATTTTTCATTTCTAGTGTGCCTACCATGTGCTGCCGCAGTGTTATTAAGGACTTACTTTCAAGTCCGTCTTTAACTATGGGTGGGGGCCCTGGGCACCCAAGGATTTTGGGGCCCCTTTCGACCTTTCGAAAGTTAACGTGAGAATAAATGTGAGGAAAGTTGTCGATCTTTCGGGGGCGCCCCTTGTGCCCATATGGTAAAGACGGTATTGCTTACTTTCTATCCAAACCACTCGTACTGCTGTATTGGCGCGAGTGAGCCACATAGAAATTAATATCGCCATGGCAGCTCATGGTATGGCTACTGTTCTTGATGTGTCTATTTACTGACTTTATTTGAGAATATAAGTCTTAATAACTGTGCACTTTCGGTACAAAGTCTATTCACGGACCAAAGTGACCTGTCCATGAAACTCAAATTATTGAAACTGTTGTTTCAACCGATTACTGGATTAGATTTCTTTAGCAGTATTATTTGACAATATGGCATATAATTATGATGGGTAAAAATTTGGGGACTACTTGGAGGCATGAAACATTAATGTCCAATATTTATATTGTTTAAATAATCTAATTAAAAGATAATCAGCTGTTTAGTCACATCATGTTTTTGTTTATGGTTGCATTCATCAACATAGTAGTGTGTTTTGGAAAAGTGAAGATATGCGAGATATATTGACATGCCTTTCTGTGCACTCTGTGTGTACTCTTATTTTATAAGAGTAGGTACTTAATCTAACAATATAAAATTCATACAGACATTCATTTAGACAATTACTAAATCAATGGAATTATTTTATTGATTACATTCCATTTAAAGATACTTAATCTGAAATTCTGAACCAAGGAAATACTACATTTTATCAATAAATGATTGATTAATTGATCTGATAATCTTTTCATAACTTGATATAATTTACCTTTAGCTCTAAATGCTAACAAAAATAAACAAATAATTTAAGCAAACATTAAAGGGATATTATCAATATTATAGTATTGGCAATTAGTGGTATAGTATTAGATTGATTAGATAACTAAAGAAATGTATAGAATCACATGAATAGTGGCTTTATATTATATTTAACCTTGATCAAAAACTTTACAGAAAGAATTTAATAAGAGAATTCTCTATTGAAATGCCACTAAAATATTATAAATGAATTAGAATACTAAATCTATATCACTGTTCCCTTTGTAGTGAGTTTTTATGTTTAGGCAAGTTCAGTCAAAAATAGAATAAGTTTAGACCAATCATGTTAATATTTACCTTCTACAACCTTGTGTCCGTTAATTTTTCCCTCAGCCATTTAGATTTTACACCACTTTATATAATCACAAACACAATTTCACCACAGGTCGAGGTACAGTTCTATGTTTAATAGGTAAATAAAACTAATCCATTTCTCAGAGGTGACCGTTCGCGAGAAAGGTTACGGGGCTAGCCTCGATCGACCGATGGGTACCTAATTGCTTTACTAACGCCGTGCGTCACACGTCGGCGGAGTGGCAAAGCAGCGATATTATGGCAAAATTATCGATTTACAATTCCATTATCACGCTTCGTGTAAGTGATGTATTGTATGACATCACATTGACACTGACAGGATTGACAGACAAGCGGGCGCCGACTGTCAATGTCAAAGTGACAATTCTGATTTGACGCTATTTGAGATATAAGTTTTAAAAATGAAATTATAAAATGGAGGCTGTAGAACATTCTTCATGTAGAAAGTGGTATGTACGTATGTATGTACAAAGTAACTTAAGACGGATAAATTCAGGCTATTCATGGAAAATTGTAATGTATAATTTACAATGCACATGCTCAGAAAGTGCTCTTTATAAGAGTTATGGACAGATGGTGACACTTTTCTGCACACGTGCAGGAATGTATAAGGGCGTTTGTGCACTACAGTGACTTTTACCGTCCGGTAGTCCGGTTTTTTACGGTCCGATATGCCACGCCATTAAATGTATATAGTAGCTTGTGCACTATACGTAATTTTACCGTCCGACATTTTACTTTTCCCGATTCCGGACAGTATTTTTCCGAGGGGCCGCACATAGTGTGCCACTAAGAGGGATAGACATAGTCACTTACTACTAAGAAGAAAGTGCCACACAGGCACTTAGTGACGTATTCAACGCATTTGTCTGGCACTTACATTTAGCATCTAATGCACACAACACCAAAGAATATAATACTCTAAAGAGAAGAACGATAACTCCTTATTAAAATTAAGCCTCTTCGCAAAAGTTCGTTTATACTACTAGCGACACAGTCCTAGCGCAGTACTAATTTTGACAACTAGTTTAGCGCAGCTGTAGTAACTCTGTCTGTGAAGCGGATGATCCAGGTTCGAATCCCAGCAAGGGAATATTTATTTGTATTTTTCTTTAGATTTTTTTTTTTTTTTTTTTTTTTTTATCTAGTTTTTTTTAAGGAACCTTTGTCTGAAAAAAAACATGTCGGCTCCGTTAGGCCTCTTCATTTTAACAATAAATATGAGATTTCAATAGCTAATATAAAAACTAATATAGAAAAAGAGAACAACTAACGATCATTATTATTTTCGAGCGCCCCAGACGCCCCACCAATCCGGCCACATCTCTGTGGAAGTAGCTAGAAAGCTCGACATATTTTTAGCTGCTATGGTAGAGACACGAAGGCACTACACTACAACCAAGAATAGCACCATAATAGCCATTGCCACAAAGGCGTACCCAGATCCATGAAGCCCCGAAACACTTGAAGAACCACTAACGAATATAATATCTACCAGGTCAATTTACATTTAAAAAGGTGTAGACAAATTTAGCTGCATTTGATGTAGGTTCTGCCAATATTGCCTGGAATATCCCAACATCAAAGTTGGAAAAACTCCAGGTCTTATATAGCTGCTCCCTTTTATCTCGAGTCTTGACACATTCCATCAAAAAGTGATGCACATCGTCGACAGCATCGCATTCTTGGCAGTTAGGCGATCCTGTCTTTTTCATTAAATGTGCAAACTTATTCGTGGGTACGTGTCCGGACCGAAGCCTGTGGGCGCGGACGATATCTGTCCGGCCGAGTTCTCCTTCCCACCAAGGTATCCGGGGGGGTTCGCACTGTATGGTCTTGTACCAGATACCTTTATCTCTGGATCTGAGGTTAAAATATTCCTTCCAATGACCATACAGTACGCCTTTATACCGAGCATCAACCTCTGAAAAATCCGGAGCAACATCAAGCACAGCTCCGACAGAGGTTGCCGTCGCAGCTAGACGGTCAGCCTCCTCGTTGCCTGCCAGGCCAATGTGTGACGGAACCCACTGCACCTTGAGGCACCTTCCTGTGTTCTGCAAGTTCCTAATTCGGTTTAGAATGTCATAGGCTACAGAAAGGCATCGCTCACCCAAAGCGCACCGGTTTAAATGCTGGATGGAGCTTTTGCTGTCCGTGAGGATCACAACATTACGATAATTTTGGCTTTCTATGTATACCAGGGCTTGAAGCATCGCACAAAGTTCCGCCGTCATTATTGACACTGAAGCCAAGATTTTAAATTGTGTCTTTTTATCCCGATATGGATCGAAAAAAGCAGCCCCTATTTTTTTATCACATTTCGAGCCATCTGTAAATATTCTGTAAAAAAATTGATATTTTCTGTCTAATTCCCGAATTACATCCATACGGAGGGCATTAATATCGTAAGTTCGTTTTGCACAAGTAACACATTCTAAGTTACTGTGGAGAACTCCTTGTAACTCAAATTTAGACATCCAAATATCTGATCGAAACATTGGTAGTGGGAAAGATGAGCAAATATGTTCTCCAGATACTTTCTCGAAGACTTCCGCTAATAGTGGTATTTTTCTCGTTTTGGTCCAGTAACCTCTTTGACACGAGGCCGCCAACTCCTGAATCGCATCGACCGTGGCATTGCTTGACCAGGACAATGATTTTAGGCAAAACCTATTTGCCAGAAACCATCTACGTAAATGCAATGGTACAATACATAATTCACTTTCCATGACATGGATAGGTGTAGACCTGATAAAGCCTCCGGTGACCCTTAAGGCTTGGTTCTGTACCTTCTGCAGTTTATAAAGGTGTCTGCCAGCACTGTTATGAAAGAGAGCACTTGCGTAGTCCAGCCTGCTTCTGATCAGAGAGATGTATAATCTTCGTAGGTGTTTGGGGTGTATTCCCCAGGATGCGCCAGCTAAAGTTTTCAAAATGATAATATATTTTTGAGTTTTTTCTACCACATAATTGATATGGCTTCCCCATCGTAGGTGTTGGTCGAACCATACACCTAGATATTTCATAGACTTTTCAGAATTCAGTTGATGACCCCCTATGAATAAACTTATTTGCTGATTTTTATCACCTTTACTGAATAAGCAGAATTTTGACTTACTAGCTGAGATATCAAGTCCTAAACTATCTAGAGTATCTATCATCACATTCAAACTTTCCTGCATCAAGCGGACACTGTCTTGTATACTCTTTCTTCTAACATACAAAACAAAGTCATCCGCGTATTGGGAAATTGATATGTTAACTATTTCATTACAAATCTGATATGTGGCGATATTAAATAAAAGAGGGGAAAGAGGATCCCCTTGGGCCAGGCCTCTGTCAGTCCAGCGTACCATAGAGAGGCCGACATCTTGATCTTGTAATATTAGATGTCTTTCACTCAAGAAAGCCCATAAATATCTACAGTAGTTCGCCCCGATTCCTAAACTATCCAGAATATTTACGACTTTTAAAACCGAAACATTGTTGTATGCGCCTTCGATGTCTAAGAAGCACGCTAGAGTGCAAATGTTTTTAGCAAATCCCACTTGGATGTGAGATACTAAACGAGTTAGGCAATCCATGCATGATTGTCCTTTCCTAAAACCTACAGTATGATTTGATAGAATTTGATTTCTCTCCACAAACCACTCCATTCGTCTGGCTAGCATTGTATGGAATATCTTGCATACACAAGATATAAGAGAAATGGGTCTTAACTTGGAATTATTATCATTCATCTGACTTGGCTTAGGAATAGGTACAACCTGAATAACTCGCCACTGCTTAGGCAATTCGCCTGACGAAAAGATTAAGTTGTATAATTTTAGCAAAAATAACAAAGCATTATCCGGTAAATTATATAGCATATAATACGTTATTCCATCTATACCTGGGGCAGAGTTTTTCTTTTTTAAGCATCTAATTAGTTCTTCCAAAGAAAATTCAGTTTCTAGATCGATGTTCGCAGAATTAAATGTCGGAGTCTCGGGCCGTACAAAATCAGGCGTAAGAGAACACAATAGCTCCACCTTTTTTTCCTCGGATGCGGCAACGTTCAATCGTTTGTACCCTTTCATCCACCTCATACGATTCCACATGTCAGAAGCAGAAGTAGTTTCATCTATACTTTGACAGAAGTCCTGCCAACACGAGCGCTTTGCATTACGAATACGTCGCTGAGCATCAGCAGTCTTATTTTGTAATATTCTCAGGTTGTCGGGGGTTGGATTTCGTCTGAATTTAACGAGGGCTTGACGTCTTTGAGCTACAGCGAGAGACAAAGAAGTGTTCCAGTAGCGTTTGGGCTTGAAATTTCGTGCTGGATCAGTACATAATTTGGTAACAGGAATATTCATTGTTAGCGCCTTATTAACACCGGACTCCAAAACATTATACATTTCTTGAACATTGTTTTGGATAGTAATAGAGTTGTTAGAGAAATATCGTTTTAAAAAGTCCCTATAACCTGACCAATCGGCTTTTTTGAAGTTAAATTTTTGTTTGTAGTGTGTTTTATTACAATAATCTAAACTAATTTTGATAATTAGATGGTCACTTCCTAAGTGCTCATTAGTGACATCCCAAATAAAATCCATAGCAATATCAGTGGAACAAAATGTGATGTCAGGAGAAGATTCTTGGAGTGACCCATTAACAAACTTAATTCTCGTCATCTTTCCATTATTGAGAGGAATGAAGTCGTGTTCAAGTGCGGAGTCTAGCAACTGTACTCCTCTAGAATCACACTTGTAGGACCAATTAGTATGATGTGCATTAAAATCACCCGCTATTAAGGTTTTGCCGGAGAACAAAGTAAATATGGAATCCCAGTCTAGCTGAGTCGTCCGAACTGATGACGGGCAATACAAAGATAAAATGTAATTTAACGAGACACAATTTAAAATCTTAACACAGATTATCTCAATACCAGAGTTATTTAAAGCAACATGAAATGGATGTACCTTGATTGAATTGTGAGTAAGCACGGCGACACCTCCATACGAAGAGTCCGGTCTATCTTTACGAAATATGTTGTATGAGTTTATGCTGACTGTTGAATTGTGGTCTAACCAAGTTTCACTAATTATAGCAACATGGACTTTTTCTCTATTTAGAAGAGTTCCGAGTTCTGATAGCTTGGGCCGAATACTTTGCGAATTCCATTGTATAATATTCAATAAAGATTTGTTAACCGGGCTAGCCATCTACATTTTTAAATAATAATTTAAAAAAATCTGCCATTTTGAAATACCTCTTAAGTAGAACTAAACATTCTTCAACTATAGTTTTTAGAGTGAGACACAACTTATCTGGCCATTTTTCGCTGGACAGGAGAATGTTCTTAATTTTATCAACCATATGATTAAAGTCCATACATCCTTGCTGGTCTTCTGGAGTATGCCCTGCCGTTGTAGTCGAAAGTTTTTGAGTTGGTACTTCGGTTTCTTTGACGCGCTTCTCCTTCAGATTCCTTTGAATATCTTGATATGTATTGTTCTCTGGGTGCATATTATTAACAGACTCTTGTAGTAGACGCTGGTTTGTACTATTGTCAATCTTCTTATTGACCACTATTTTCGATGCAACGGCGTCTCTATATGACTTTATTTGGGTAACTGGTTTTGGAGAAGGTGGCGTTTCCTGGATCCAAGAGTGTACAATCGGAGTTTTCTTATTTTGTGAATGTAATCGTAAGGCTTTTCTATACGTACACCCTTCAGCAGACATTATCTTTCGAATTTCTTTTTCTTTTACATAGGCCGGGCAAGATTTGTTTAAGGCCATATGAGCACCTTTGCAATTTAAGCATTTAAAATCAGTCGTCAAGCAGTTGACATGTTCTCCTCCACATTTAGGACAGACAGTTTTACCGATTGGGCAAGATCTGCTTAGGTGTCCAAATTTCCAGCATCTAGAGCACTGAGTCACTGGGAAGTTATAGGGGTGAATCTTAAAACGACATCCATAAGCGTAAATATACATCGGTAAGGATGTACCTTTAAAACATAAACGAATAGCCTCAGACTTAACCCACCTGCCGTCACTATGCAGGCGGTTCAATCTACGTACTGATAAAATATCTTCTGTACACTCAATTTCTCCCAGCAACTCTTTCTCATCAATTTCTAATTCCATTCCTTTCACAACTCCATAAGAGCAACATGCCGTATTCGACCAGTATGTATGAGTATCCTCGTCATTAAACTCCTTGGAAGTTACAAGTTTCTCAGCTTCTTCCTTCGAATTTAACTGAATAAGGACTTTATGGGAACTCATGTATTTTATCTTCAAAATACCTGTGATGTACTTTTGTTGTAGTAACTTAGCCAGTTTGAATTGTTTCGGAAGTTCCTTTCTTGAAACTATATAAACTTCGAAATTCTGGTCTGCCTCAGAATTTCCCTTATGCTCAACATTACTTTTTCTCGCCGCGCGAGATTTCTTTGGTCTCTTCCTTATAGTGAAAAAGCTAGAGTCCGATTCACAACTTTCGCCACTAAGCTCACCTTCAGCCACCATCATTGCCTTGTCCAGGTATCTCCGCACGTTGGACATTACGTCGTCGTCCAGCGTAGATGCCGCCAGGACGGATTTGCCACGGCGGGATCTCGTTGTAACCCACGACGGTATCTCATTTTGTATCTGGCCGCAGTCAATATTTGTGGATTCTAGGGATCCATTTCCTTGACTGGATTCACTCATTTCGCATATAGGCACAAGTTTTGTCGCTCTTTATTTATATTTAAATAGGCAAAATTATTTATTCATGTATGACATTCACCTTGACACTTGACAGTTCAAGCTTTAGATTTTTAATTTTTAGATTTTATCTTTAGATTTTTAATTTTTATTCGAGTTTACAGTTCATTTCCACCCAAAATCCCAATCTGCATTCCCAAAAAAGTACCTATGAGAAAAATATGTCATGTAAAATGAATAAAAATAAGAAACAATGTTCTCGTCGAAAAGAACTTATGATTTGTGATTCTGAGCTGAATTGGTGGAAACAGTATGATTAACCGAAATGTATTTTCTAAGAAAATGCTCTATATGGAAGTTGTTCCAGAGGTATATTTATGAATCATCTAAGAGTAGATATTTGCGCACATAAGGCCATAGAGTATTTTCATTAGATTTTATGTAAATTCAAGTAAGGCAGTGAAAAAATAATCCTTAACTGTGCTATACTTGTGATAACATATAATTATATTGTATGAAATTAAATGCAGCATTATGTTAAAATTACTTATTTATTTAGTGCACACCTTCTATAAATATTCTATCTGTAATATAATTTATTAACTTATCTTATTCTAAATATTAGATGTCATATACCAAAGAAAAACGACCAAGATCACCTAACGCCCGAGGGGTACAAGCATAAGCCGCGAAAGCTGAGTACGTGGTTCCGTTCGGTCCCCACCTCGGGCGTTAGGTGATCTTGGTCGTTTTTCTTTGGTATATGACATCTAATATTTATAATTTATATAGTATTAAATAGTGTGACTACTGGGGAAAAATAAAAAAGTACAAATCAAAATAATTTGCTTCGTATTTTCACAATACGTTCAAATTATGTTATAATAATAAAAATGATTATATTTTCATTTGTACGCTTAGTAATGCGAAATATAGAATAATATGACATAGAATGAGAAACTCACAATTAACATTTTAAATTAGATTTTTATACAATTTCAAATATCGTTATCACAAATTGTAGGCAATTAATTACCTAATAAATAAGTATCATCTAGCTCTCTAATTTTTCTCTAGTTTATTCAATTGCACCCTTTAAACAACATAGTGCACACATCTGAAACATGAACCCTGATGGGCGCAGCACATATTAAGTTATTTTTATTGTACAACAGTGTTAATTAGTGACATTCTTAAATAATTAATTTATTAATTCAAATTTACATAGTAAATTGTATTATACCTATGCTCACTTACTTTAGAAGAATCACAGTAACAAGGAACATTATTAACATAACTAAGATATAGGTGAAAAGGTTAAGAAAAGCTCCTGTTGTATGAAGTTGTAATACTTGTAATCTATCCATATAGGCATTTATTTTGTTTGTGTTCGCATTTTAAACATGACGTATTGTCTATTTGGATAGATCACTACTACATACAACAGGGGCCCATTTCTCGAAAGCTTGTAACTTGTAATACAAGTGGAAGTTTATTTTTGACACTATAATTTAGATAAGGACTTCCGCTTTTATGTGACTTGTATGTAGGTGACTTACTTGAGTTAAGCTATATTTTTCACTTATATTAAACTGAAAGTCCTTCGCTACGTTCAGGATTCAATGTCGCGCCCGTGACATAAAACAGTGCTTTATCCCCTTGGTGTGTAATCTACTATTCTAGTAACCAAAGTAGTCAAACTGTTCGATACACCAACCTATAAAGTATTAGGCAGAAACGAGATTATGCGTATCAGCTCGCTTTTAGAAGATGAAGATTCGCTCCCATTTCCTATAACATTTTAAAGCTTGATCACGTACTCATTCCTTGATATCTGTGCCTTGGGGCCCCACAAACCTAAAGTTTTGACATCAATAGTTACAATGATGTTATTCTTGTGTCTTCTTGTCCAGTTGTGGGTTGAAATTGAGATGTTGCCATGTTGCCATTGATAGTCATTTCGTCCTAAACTAATGAGATTATTATGCTGTCGTCGTCGGTAAATGTTTCTCAGCCATTGACTTCAATCCAGCAAAGACCTGCTTGTTGGTTCCTAGCTTAATGGGTACCATATTCAGTATTTTATTTCACGTTGTCGGGCATGGCAATGAAAAAATATTTGTTAGGAAACGATAACAAGATGGTGATTTCTTGTATAATGTTAAGGTCAGTATTTATTGGTCTAAATTATATCTTCTGCCTTGTTGGTTCTTCGGTAATTATAATTAATAAGTTGGCTCTCGAGTAATAAAGTGAACGAGTGATTTAAATTCAACTCAAATAAACATTTCACACTCTCATCATAACTTTTTTTTAAAATTTTGTTTATCTAACTTGAATTTTTTTTCTTTAACCTTCTTTTGTAAAAAATATGAAAATGTTGCTGTGTTTCGGAACTTTCGGAGTGCTGGCTTAGTTTATTTTTGTTAATATGTCTTCAAATTATTTTTCTTTTTTGTTTCGTTGGTCTGGTGTTTTCGTTATTCCTGAATCCTGAAAACAAATGGAAATACACTAATCATTTATTGTACTAAATACGTTCTCATAGGCCAATATGAAAAACCGGCCAATACCGCAGTAATTCAAAAATGGCTGGACCGATCTGCGCAAAATAATAGTTATTTGTTATACAAGGGTGCAAAGTTGTATTTTACCCGCGAGTATGAAATGTTTTAACATACGAGAAGTAAAATACATTTGCACCCGTGTGTAACACAAAACTTTTCCCCTCACTATAGCGAGGGAACTCAAAAAAGGTATTATTTGTTCACATTACAATCATCATCAGTGATAATAATTTTCGAAATGCATCATGTATTTAATGCAAGATTTTGTCGCAGTAAACTTAGCACGAAAAAGTAAACGCAGCACGATTTTAATTCATGCCTGTAGTTGCACACCAACGCCAGTGCATTATTAAATCATTCTTATTCATTATTTTTACAAAATTATAACAGAACACTCTGAAAGTTGTTTAGTTTACTATTTTTATACGAATGCTACTTCCATGAGCATTTTACGTTTTATTATCTGTTAAACGAATGCTACTTCGCGCTACGCTCCAAGGTCATTACTTTGCCACACAAGTGAATAATATGCGTTTTCCCCTCACTAGCTCGTAAAGCGCTCGTTTATCGTTTAATACGAGCAGGTAAAAACGCTTTTTACACTCTTGTGAATAAAGTAATTTGACATTGCTCTAATTCCTATAGCCCCCTACTGCCTAGTATAAGTGGATCTGTATGACCGTAGTAAACATGCGCAATCGGAGCTCACATGTTAAATTGGTCGTTCTCATGGGTGACTTTGTAAGCCATTGGCTATATATTTATGTTCCTGAAGTAACTCTATTCTACGATACGTTTCGACATTGAGTTTTAAATGGTTTCTTTAAGTTAATTTACATTTGGATGAGATTTGTAATCATATTTCCTCGCGATAGTGAGGGGAAAAAAGTTGTATTACACTTGGCGGCAAAGTTTGTTCAACTCTCGTGCCTTGAGACCTTCGCAATGCTCAAGATTCCAGTTTTTGAACCACTCGCTACGCTCGTGGCTCAATTTTGGAATCTTTCGCTAGCTCAGGTCTCAATATTGGCACGACAGTTAAACAACAACTTTGCCCCCTTGTATAATAAATAACTATTTTACCCGTTCGTATTAAAGGATAAACGAGCGCTTTACGAGCTAGTGAGGGGAAACATATTATGTAGTTTAATTTTAAAGTATTTATGATTTTTTTCATATTTTTCTGATCCACCGATGAAAACTTAGAGTTGTGAACATTTTTGTTTATCTGAATTTATTCCCGAAAATGTAGACGTTAAAAAAACATTTTGGGACCCTTATTCTTTAAAAAAAAAATCTATATAACGATACCCCATACTACAAGATTACAGCAAAATAAAATAAATCATCCCCACTTTCCGTCCCGTACACGTAACCGTGCCTGATTTTTTTTATATATTTTATTCTACCACTTTATCAGCGTGATTAGTATGTACCTTGATAGGTACATACTAATCATATCGTATAAGGTGGCCAAACATGATATAATGATGATTCATTATATCATGTTTGGCCACCTTATACGATATGACGCTTTGATAAAAAACATAATAGAAGGAAGGATTAAAGGGAAGCGAGGAAGAAGCTAGAAGAAGTTGCATGAAACAAATAGAAGAGAAAGTAGACGTCGTGTCGTACAAGGAAGTCAAGGAGGCGGCTTTGGACAGAGTTAGATGGAGACAGCTACATTCATCAGTTACGCCGACAAGAGTTTGACTCTTAAATTTATAATGTACAGTGGCGTTCAAAATTGCATGGACGATTTATGAACTAATTAATTCATAAACTGTCCATGCAATTTTGAACCCGACTGTACCTATACCTGTACCTACCGTATTGCTAATTTCTAGTAGGACTAACGGCCAAATGAGTTATGCTGCGGACATCACAGACAAACGGACATGGCGAAACTAATTAGGGTTGCTAGTGTTGCTAGTTTGCTACAAATTTGTTGGATTTTTTATACTATAATTATAATTTATAGTTATGATATTTGTGCTATAATATGTTCCCCATATCTTTCCCGTATCAAAGTGTTAATAAATATTCTTTTATAGAAGATTGTTAATGGGCAGCAGCATACTGTATACACTACTACGATCGCCAACCCGCTTGTGCAGCGTGGCGACGAGCATTTACCTCCTAATGCGCTGATAGGCATAGTTAATAGAAGCCTACGTCCAGCAGTGGACTGAGAGAGGCTGATGACGCGACGCCAATAAAATTATGATTAACATACCATCAATGCGGACGATCCTATGGCACTTATATAAGTGCATTCAGACTAAAAGAGCATTCGCTATTCTAACCCCCTACTCTACGAAATTCGATCGTTACGCGAAACGTAATTCGTTGATTTCGTAGAGTGGGGGATACAATTGCGAATGCTCGTTTGGTCTGAATGCACCTTTATATAAGTGCCAAAGGATCGTCCGCATTGAGGTGGAATGCACCTTTACAAGCAGTGTTCCTTCGCCCACTAGTTCGACGGGGACTGTTGAGCATCCAGCTACTAGACAATCCATCTGAGACGACTTGCCCTGAAATCGAATTAAAGAGTATTATCCCATCATAAAATTCATAATTCATAATTGTCATAAGCTAGGGCGCGTGGTGAAGGCAGTAAGAATACGTTTCTGACCACCCCAAGTGTTCCTGTGGTTGTCTCGTACACTTTGACTATGGTGGAGGTAAGTAATACGATAGCCAACCCGCATGCCAAACATGGCGATTACGGCAAAACCCCTCTTATGAATAATACGGCAGTGGTCATTGTGGCAGTCTTTGGGAGAGGCCTGTGTCCAGCAGTGTAGTGTGTCTTTCGGCTCTTCTTGCTGATGATAACTATCATAAACTTTCAATTCACTCTCCAAATTACAAATATTTATTTTGTTTCGAATAGGTTTTCAGCTATGATAAAACTTAGGCTAAGTACTGTTTGTTTAATTTGAGTTACTTGTACATAGTAGTTGTATTTGGTAGTATTAGGAAGATAGTTACTCGTAAATACTACGAGTACTACGAGGATTTCTTAATCGACTACAGTATGGGGATCCTCAAAAAGTTGTTTAATAGGGTTTTAAAGGGTCGGCAACGCACGAGTGGGTCCTCTGGATTTGCAGGTGTCTATAGGTTACTGTAGCTTCTAACTATGAGCTATGCTTGTTTGTGGTATAAAAAGTTCTAAATAAGTATGTATGTATAGCGCCGTTTACATTCATAAAGTATTATTGCTAAAGGGGCTAAGTTGAATTGTCTGACATCGTCCAGTGTACCTGAATATTTATTTATTTAATACCTAGTAGAAGTGGTCCGATACAGTTTTCAGTATTTTTGATTCCTATTTGGAAGGAAGTCATAATATAATTGAAGGAATGTACATATGTGTGCAATAAATGATTTGATTTGATTTAAAACGAAAAAATAATATTGTTGTGTCGTTACGATAGCAAGAGAGATATCTAAATAATCACAAAATTTGCATCATACGTGTGAGAACTATGTTCTGGAACTCACACGTGTCATAAATTGTATTGCGACTAAAAAGCGCCTGTTGCAAATTAGTCGGCGAAAAATTGACTTGTATTTTTGCCAACCAATTTGAAACAGGCGCTTTTTTACTCGCAATACACACATATATTATGAAACGTATGATTAAAATATTATTAATTGGTTTATGACTTTTATGAGGTACAGTATTGATACATGGTCTAGAACACGCGTATTTGGTGCTTTTATGACCATTCCTGATGGTCACAAACACAAATTGTAAACTTATAAGTTATAAGTCTAAACTTACCGTCAATTTGAATGGTTCAGCCGCAGCACTACTTGGTCTTATCACAGGTTCTACTTTCTCTATCAGGTTTACTTGGTTTTTTGAACATTCAGCTACCATATCCTATGAGAGGTTGATCTGAAAAAAATATAATGATATGTAGATGCCGACGGTAACACCTCTCCTATTTTTTTTTGTCCCTTTGCTGCATTTTGTTTGGAAGTATGTTTAGTTGTATTTTTATGTTTTATTAAGTCATGCTTCCCTCCATTCCCAACACTTATATCATTAGTACAAATTTTGCAATATGCAAAACCATCCCCTTTATGACTTATGGAAAGCCAATTTTTAAAGTCTTCTACCTCCAACCACTCATTTCGAAATTTCTGGTTGTATTTATGTTTTTTGGCAAGACTCATGCTTAATGCCAAAGTTCACACAGTATGCAGAAGCAGAAACCCACATGCAGAAAACAAACTCCCAAAGATTAGTTAATTGTTAGATATACTTCTGGAACAAGGCAGAGAGAATGCTAAATCATTCTAATGAAGCTGAGTGGTTTGGTTACAATAAGTTATTTTTAAAAGAATAAAAGATAATGAATTATTTTGTTGATGAATTACCTATTCCTTTTTCGTCAAATTCGTCAAATTTTTCATTAGGAAACAGCAGTATACATTTAAAAATAGATACTTAATTATGACTTATTACTATGTTATTACTGAGACAGAAATAACATAAAGTGCAAAAAAGTGTCATATTTTGAATAGTATGATAAACAGACATTTTATAATTATTACTTATAAGATTAATATCCAACGACCATTCAGAAAACACTTTCTCAAAAGTTTTCGGGTTCTTAAAGGGCCCCAATACAAAACCACAACACATACTCCAAACCCCAAAAGAAAATGCTTTTCACTTACCAAATATGCAATTAGTACGTATATCCTTCACTCGACGGCACTAATCACAATAGTTTAATAGATATTTTGTTATTTTATTTTTGTCTTCCCTTGTTTATTGAAACTTTAGTTTAAGGCCGTTAAGTTCGTGCGACATGAAATGAAAACTTCAAAGAAAAAATATATAGCAAATGTTAGGTTGGCAGCTAGTTCTTGGCGCCAAACCATTGACACTTGCTGTCAAGTGTGACAGATGTTGTTTGGTTTGTGGCGCCTTATTAACGAAAATTATTGTGGTAAGGTTGGTATGCCGCTACTTCAGAGTAATTTTCAACCAAATGAGATATATTTTGTGAGTATATTTTTAATATGTCCGAAAATCAGGTAGATTTCATTATTTTATAGAAATAAATCAGAATATCAGTAGATTGCTTCAAAATCAGGTAGATCTACTGCTTTTTCAGTAGATCTGGCATCACTGGCATTGACCGTGAAATTGACGTAATCGAACAGAGTTGCTGTACTTTAAAAATCACTTTTGAATTTTAGGCAACCCCTTTTGAAATACCAACCCACACAATGACAAATTAAGAAAAATCATGTCTTACCATAGGAGTTGATAGGCCTTGCACAACACACACACAAAAAATAGTGGCACACTGATAAGGACGGACGATTATCGTTCCTTTTCACTTCCACTAGTAAAAAGTTTCATAAGACCATCCCTTTCGTTCTTGCTATTATTATAACGTTGTCAAGTCCATATTAATCCTACATTCATGTATTTTTCCGATCCGAGATGACAGCTATGAAAAACGTGTTAATGCTTGTGCACTGCGTCCGGAACTGCACTGACTTTTACCGTCCCCGATAGTCCGATTTTACAAAATTGAACCGTAAAAAACCGGACTACCGGACGCTCCTCCGAGTAAAAAGACGGACAAGTGCACAAGCCAATCATGCGTTTTTTTCATGCCATATCGGACCATGAAAACTCGGTCTGCCGGACAGTAAAATTCATTGTGGTGCACAATCGCCCTTAGTCCCGCTCCGGGCACCCGCCGCGGGCCAGCGAGTCCGCGACTGGCGCACGCCACACTTAGCGCTGAATTCAAGAAGCAAGTCCCTTATCAATATTATCATAATATTCATAATTATCTAGTACTTTTCTGCACGGTCTAGTTAGTACTATAATAATGAATTAATCACACTTGTCTGGAATAAACCTCACTTTGAGCACTTGTATCATAAATAACTATTCCATGAGCAAAGTTTATTTCGAAAGTCAGATTTATTTAATATGGGGGTGCCTCACTGCCAGACTTCATCTTCCGCACAGATTTTAGTTTACTCTACACTCTGTTTGGTTAGGTATTTAAAAAAAGGTAAACAATCTTGCAGTATCTTTTTATTGAAAACTACGAGTAGAAAATAAGTTTTAGCAAATATACATAATATAACAAGGAAATACAGTGATTTGTTTTGATTCATTAAGTACCTAGTTTGAATTTTTAAATGCATTTTCAATAAAAAAATACTGCAAGATTGTTTACCTTTTTTTAAATACCTAACCAAACAGAGTATAGTTTGTCATTTTGAAAAGAAAACTTCATGAAACCACTTTACTTTACTCCAATGTGAATTATACTTTGGCTGGCTTGTCTTGTGTTAGGCAGAATGCACACAATAAGGAACGCTGAAATAAAAAAAAATACTAAATATAAATCTGTTTATTTCTAGTTGACCGCTTATATCCACCTTTACTTACAGCTATTTAGAAAGAAGACATGAATAATTGCCTACACTTACGAATATTTTTATGAAAATTATCTATTTTCAAATCTAATTCGTACATGGGGCATTATTTATTACTTATTAATTTGACCAAAATAAACGGTTAATACTTTCTCATACATGACTGTGTTTAAAATTTATGTCATTTTCTTTACTGTTTTTTTTTCACAATATAATGTTTCCAAAATATATTTAAGAGTAAAATAGAAATTAAATGCCCTCAGTACGTGCTCACATACACAATAGTTTTTATTTACGTTTACAATCAAGCACACAATACAATACTTTTTTAACCCTTCAAACGCCGCCGTACGGTAAAATACATAATATGCATTCGATATTATACCGTCGCCATTTTTTTTCAAACTATACGGTTATTTGATGCTGCACAGATATTGATTCACAACTATAGTTGTTGTTCTAAGAATGAAAATTTGACAGTTTAGAAAAGAACCTTATATGTATGACGTTAAGTCTATCGGAATAATGGTAAGTTTTACACTCATCATAATTAAGGATTAATCTATACCTGTCAAAAGTTCGTTCTTATGAACAATCAAATGAACAAATAATTCTTAGATCTCAGGGGTTATTTTAATCATAGGCTGTACGCACACCAAAGTGTTCAATATTGCTTACACAATAATTTGAGATATTTATATATTACTTGTTCAGATATGTCAGATATTAACGGTGACATAACTGAGAAGTTCTTATTCGGCAGCGTCTAAAAGGCTAAAGATAGGTAGTATCAATTATAAATTGATTAAGATACGATAATCTTACATTCATTTACGCCATTTTTTACAAAGGGGAACATAATGTCACCTAATAACTAAATACAGCAGTTCCAGAAAAACGATACCTAAGTACCATGTAACTGTATACCCTTATAGCTTAACCCTTTCACAGCAGGCAGAAAAATATTAGTTTAAATTCAACTGCAAAAATAACGAGTTAGCTTTATGATCGGCTTGCAAAGGGTTAATGCTACTAGATAGAAATTTAGTTACCAAGTGATAAACTCCAAAACGTAGATTGAAGGTTTTTCTTATATAGGTGACAATTTTCATACATTTGTATGACAATTATATTTATAGCAAATGATACCCTTTATTCGATAAAAGAAATCAAGACTTCATTTCAAGCCCCTATGCAGGCGAAAGATATAAAAATGGTAAAAAAATATGTTCATTCTAATGTAAATTACCAAATAAAGGGTTACGATTAGCAAACATTTAATAGTAGGTAAATTTTTCACCATTTACTCATTATTTTTATGTTTCAAAACATTGCACTAATCACATACACAATACTATCCGAAAAATGGTAAAACTAATATGAGAATAATTATGTCAAATCATCACAATATTTAGGAAACATTTAAAAATTTTGTTCACTCTTTTTATTACGGCTAATGGAACAAATTCTCAATTTTCCGAACGAAATCAATACACTACGGAAACAAGACTTAGATACAATTGTTCTAATGTGCCCATCTTATATTTATTATTTACAGTACTATTTAAAATATCCAAAACGGGTAGTTTTTTTTATTCTACATCATTTTCAACTTATTTTTAAGTTTATATTTATGACTGTGTAAAATTTTCCTACGCAAGATAGATTTTAGCCAAAGTCACAACGAAATTCGAGTCGAGAAAGTGGTAAACAATGTTGCCATAATCAAATTATTAAAACCGTTTTAAACCTCGAAAAAGAAATACAAAACATAAAATGGACACATTTGTGTATCCTATTATTATATAGCCAATGTGACCAAAAATGTACTTGGAGCATGTAAATTTATTAGGTCATTCTTAGGCTATGATTCTGTATTTTTACATAAATTATGTTATAGATTAGCAAAACCTATAAATTATATATTTTAGATACATTAATTCTCCACTTGAATCGAAATTAGACAAATTATAAAGCAATGTCATATAATTAAAATATAATAACGGAAATTTAAGTAAACCAATTATCATCATTGATTTTGAAATATAACACTTTTACAAAAATAAACATAGGCACAGCCCTAGCTATAGCAACCATCATGAACGAAAAATAAAATTTAAAAATATAAAAACAGTTGTTTTTAAATATTTATGCACGCTTCAATGAATGGACACCTTTAGATGCGTTCATTTCAAAGGCTTAGTAATATGAGAAAAATATTAATTTTTGTACATATTTTCCCCATTGAATTTGAAAGAACTTGTGCCTTTGAAGAAAAAATATACATATAAAATTTCCAAATGTGATGTCTCGGTTTGGACACAGCTAGGGATATCATGATGTGATGCACATTCAGAAAATGATACTTTAATATTTTATCCTCGCACATATTTTTCTATGTACTTGAATTGAAATTATTTTATCATCATTCTTGCAGGATGTATTAAAAGGATAAAGAAGTTAATTATTTAGTGTTAGGTGCCCATTCAATTGCCATACATTACGAATTTTGGAATTCCACAGAAGTGTTAAAAAACGGTGTGCCCTATAATGCTCTGCTCTAATAGCGAGAGTCGATTTACCAGGGCTGAATTCGTAATACAAACGGTCACATAGTCTTTTAATGAGATTTTTAAGAGAAGCACACTTTCTTCACCTCCGATTTTCCCGTTTCGTTTCTGGATACCTCATAATAGTAGGATACCTGATCGATATGTCCTAACGAGTCGATAAAGCTCTTATCGTGTGTGATGATGATGAACATGAAGTTCTTCTGACTCATTCGCTCTTGGACTATCTCGTTCAACGCCATGCTGAGGTATTTTATGTTTTCCTCGTCGAGGTTTGTTGTCGGCTCGTCTAAAGCTAGAACACCGAACCTAGGAGAAACGAAGAGTATTAGATAAGTGAAATTTGTAAAGGCAAATTGTCATCAGATTGAGCTGCAACGGTGGTTGGTTTAACCCATCGAATCCCAGGCATTTGAAGTTCTTATGTACTTTCGTCATCATATGATGACGCCGGGGCTCAAAGGTTAAGAGCAAACTTAGGAACGCGCATAGAACATTGATAATTTCAGGAAAGTGAAGATGGGGGCATTTCTCAGAGTGTAAACGGACATCTCATTCATCTGGTCACTGGTTTGTGGTTGGTTTTGGTTGTCTTATAGAGAAACGGGTGCTGTATCTGACGACCGAAAATGGTACCAAAAGATGTAGCCACTTCCAAAAAAACGTGATCAGATGAATGATATGTCCGTTTACGCTCTGAAAAATGTCCATCACTGATATGACAGGTAATAAAGTATTCTAAATAAAGTAATGGTTATTTATATTCTAATAAATCATACGCAATTTTCGGATTGTACATTTCGGATACCATGGTAAAAATGTACAAAATTTGTCATTCAGAAGCCATGTCACCGAATTCGGAATTTACGCAAATGCATGTAGGTCTATATTGCGGTAGCTGGGGCTTATTTCACAGCACATTTCGCGATAAAAACTATTCTATATTCATTCTCGGGTGTCAAACTACCTCCATACTAAATTTCAACATGAATAGGTAAGGGGGCGTTCAAGTATTACGTAACGCAATTTTGGGGGGAGGGGGGGGGTCTCTTAAAACGTTACGATGCGTTACAGGGTGGGAGGGGGTCTTCCTTA
>JALPQI010002310.1:0-12677 GCA_025490895.1 Thaumatotibia leucotreta
AATAAATAATTGCAATATTTGTGGCATAATGTTTGTAATGTAATATTTATTAACTTACTGTGACCCGAAACAAATGACTGCTGCTCTGTACAGCTCACTTACGGCTTCCTAATTTCATCAACTTGGTCTTACAATTTCAGTAACAGTATGTATACACTATTACACACGATAATAATGAACATTCCTTTTGTATAAAATATTAAACAGTTGTTTTCAGATTGCAAAATATTATCCGTATACATATATTTGTATTATTATATGCTTAGATAATTGTTTAGGTTTGTTTGTGTTACTTCTTCAAGACACCATATCAGATATTTTCTATTGTATAAATACTTATTTATTAGAACATAATTCTCATAATCAGAATTAGTACAATATCCAAATGCCTATATACAATTTGTAAATGATGGAGTTACACACTTTACTGACAGTGGGTCTGTTTCTTAAAAGTAACTATTGCGATACCTATCCGCGATTTTCGGTGCTCGAATGATTCAATTTGTGTATCATTTTGTTTTGTTTATAGGAACTAAACTACTAATCCAACATTCTTAATTACTTTTCATCTCTTTAAAATAATAGAATACTTTAGATTTTTCTTGTTAATATTAATATTTTGACTTAAATACATTCGCACACCGTAAAATCCGGAAATGTAATTTATCTCGAGAGCTTGAAATTGCATTTGTAGTGGTTGTAAAGTGCAGTAAAGCTCTTTAATATTTTTGAATACTTCTGTTTGTAATTCTCTTAGTAGGGCCCTATCGTGATAAACGAAATTCGTAAATTTCGAGGATTTGTCTCTCTCGCTCTAATGACGCCTTCGTTTGAGTGACAGAGAAAAATCCACTAAATTTATTATAATTTATTAAATACCTGATTATAAGGTCACTGTAAAAAAAACATGAAATCACTACATAGCATCCACGTGCAATTCAATGCTCTCGTTTTATTCGACGCCCACTTCTCTTGCGCTGTAAATATTGAACAAAAATACAGGATAAACTTGTCACATAGTGTCCTTGAAGCTGTCGATCAATGGCAAAGTACGACTGTCTAAGCGAAAGTATATCCTATCTCGTACGTAACAAACTTATAATTTTAGCACAGAAACTGTCAATGTGGATTTTGACCAATGGCATAAAATCACCTGATAACTAATGTTTTGTTTCAACGCTTAAACGCAAATAACGTAATATAAATTAAGATTGAGCCGGGCATCTTTGGAGCAGCTATTAGTTATAGTACGGTATTGTCAGCGATTTAATGCGAGAAACGTTATGACATATCTACAACAAATGATGTTATACAATAATAATTGGGCGAGTGATGGCTAGGATCTATACTATCCATCTGTACTACTTTTCTAAGGGACGAGAAATCAGTTAAACGTCTGAATAAAGCAGAGTTGAATCTTGGATATTGTAGATTAAGTAATAACAAAGTGATGTTATTAAAATAAAAATTGTGGACCGTTAGTATAATAATAATAATCTTCGATTTATTATTGCAAATTAAGTTAGTAAGTTCAAGATTCAAGTCTCAAACATCTAACTTTTTCTCATTGACATGCCATCTCTCGCCTAAGGCAGGAATAATAGCGATTGTAATCGGTCACTGAAGTATACTGTCAGTTTTAAATTATTTTACTACCAAAGCCAAATTCATATACTGTTAACAGCATTAATAGAATGTAGTTATTTGTTAGAAGTGTACACAGTTTTTTGGTACAAATAATTACGATTGAAGCGGAGTAACAATAGTAAACACATTTTTTTTCATTTTTACAAAGTTTTGGTATTCATAAGCACTTATCAAGAAATCATACGAATTATTAAGTAGTCTTAGGGCCGATTATCATCGCGTCTATGTCACGTCGGAGCGTGGCTGACGCTATTTGGAAAAAAGTGTTAAATTGATTTCTTAAAGTTGCCGTATTCAGTATGTCGTAATGACCGCACATGGAGTTAGGTTAATACATATGGTATAAATCGTTATTTAGATTCGCTAGGGCTCGTACCTTAGGCTAAAAAATGTTTAACGAAATAACTGCCACTCGCCCTTTTGTCGGCATACAAATGTTAAAGCAATAAAACTCTTTGTTCGTTCAGATTGTTGGGCAAATAACGTTGCGCAACGAGAGATTTGTCTGGCCCACGCCTTATTGTACGCGCCAATAGATCTAAATCGATGTTATCGCGTTACAATAGGTATGTAGATGTAGTTAATGTAAGAACTGCCATTACACCAATAATACATGTTAATGTAGAAGTTTATTTTTTGCCAAACAATAAAGGTTGCCTTAATAATATTCTATTTAGCAATACAATTAAAGCGTGCTGATAAAACGTTACTTTCAACAGGCGACTTTGTAAGATGAAGTGCACGAATAACATTAATTAATTTACATATTTATGTCACTTTTCGGCGGAATTGGATTTTATGGGGAGTAAATCTCACTACGTGGTCAAAGCAAGACGAACGCAACTTTAAGCAACGCACGCGCGGTAATTTGTAAATGCGCCAAAGAGAAGGTGGTTTCGTCCCAAAAGGAAGCCCTAACCTAGGTGTAATGCACTATTTTGCACTTAACGATGTAGTGTTAACTGCGTTGTCTGAACAAAGCCTGGTTAGAAAAGTTCTGTTTTATATTTTATCTAAAATTTTGATCATGTGAATCAATAGTTTTAATTTATTATTTTACTTCCTTAACTGTTATTTAATATACATTTATTTATTTATGGATTTTCTTGTATCAGTTTATTGTTTATACTGTTTCATCAAAATGAACTAGAAACAAGAACTAATAATTTTAATCATGTATCACTTAAATCAATGAATTCGTTGGTATAATACCTAATACACCGTGCTGTGTATCTTTTGATATTAGTAAACAATATTGTCGCTGATGCGTTGTAGTTTATAACGTCAAAGGTTAAATATGTCGACAAATCTCTTATAAAATATAAGTCGGACATCGGTGACTCCCATAAGTACGCACCACCTAGTTAAGGTATTATTGAATCTTCAAATCGCATTACATTTCTTCGCAGTTACTCAATTTATGCAGTCATGCAAATCATGCAATTGTTGTTTCCATACCTACTGCCAGACATATCGGACAAGTCGCAGTGAGCTTATTTATTAGCCTAAATATGTACACTACGATTTTGTCTTTATCGAAATATCTACTCCAAACTCATCCTCCTCGCAGCGCACATAAATATTTTAATTCATGCTTTAACTTTGCACTGCTAGATGGGCAGTAAATCCGGCGAATGTTATCAAAAATTATTCACAAATCGCTGTATGAACATTTTACCAATTGGTGGTATATTCTGCTGGATTAGAGTCATAAAGAAATGCGGTGAATTAGTGAATTTTAACGTAGTAGCAATAAGAAACCACGTATTTTTGTACCGCGGTCTCGTTCGTTATTTGAACACGAACTAGTAAAATTAATTTACCTAGAGTTAAGATCTCGGCTTAGTGAGTGCAGCGGGCATTCTGCTGCGGTGTCATTGCTACATTATCCGGTGTACAAATATAAACCATTGGTCTTTGTCGTATGCATTCCTAATATGTGATGATCTAAGGGACAACTTTGTGCTAGTGATATCTTAACCATGATACCCAAAAAGTTAAATCTTCTCTAAGAACATACTCGTGCATAGGTACGCCAATTTATTAATAAATTCATTCATAAACTGAGTACGCACTTTCGTCGTTTTCGAATATGTGAATACATTTTCATAAACACCTTTTTTGTAGTAAAATGTTCTGTTTTCTATTTAGTAAGAATAAGATACGATTCGTTAATATACTTTATACTCTGCGAGGTATCTAATTCAAAGTCCGCAACATTATGCCGGATTATTTTCTCGGTTTCATGGTTTTCAAAGTTCTTTAAGTAGTTAATCAAATGGCAGTGATGAAGCCATTTATGCGGAAGTGTGTTTTCTACACAAAGGATATAAAGTTATTTGGTCTTTTTATTTTTTATCGGTCAGAAACAAACAGTGGAGGTCGAGAAAGTAAACTGCTTGATGTTGTAACCGACAAGTGACGACTGATCTGTGCTGCCGAGAGCCGGTCTAACTGTTCGAAGGAATAGAAAGTTTGCATTTACACACGGATGCTCGCTGACAGCCAGGATCTTCGTTTCGTATGTTTTGTACCTATTTTTATATTTATTTTTATTGACAAAGCAATATGATAATTTTATATTGTATGGGCTAATTATTTAGATGTATTGTTACTGTCGAATGAAAGATCAATTCATAATGTTTAAAATTGAATAATGATGCAAGCCAAGTACAAAGTGCTTTTATAAGTTATATTACGGTACATTGTAAGGTAAAGCGCCCGAGCCCATTGGTATTGAGGCGTGGGAGTAGCGCTACTGTTAGTGTGTAATATAATTCCGCATATTGTATCATGTATTTAAAATCCTGACAACCACCAAATATTATTTCCACTACCCACATTAGCCTTATAAATGCCTAATGAGTAACTGAAAAAATATTTTATAATAAATAGTTTTATTAACTTATTACAAAATGAAGAATATTACCTATTATACATAGAATGTATAAAATATAATATTAGGTAAATTTTAATGTTAAATAATCGTGTAGGTACAATAGTACCTATGTATAAAGTTGACTAATATTGTTTACTTGTAAGTTCTGTTATGTAGAGATTTTTGTTTGTAATATTGTTAAACTACTGCGTGGACTTCTTCCCAGGTGGTCCAATTTTTATAACCTAACCAATAAAATATCGATGTGGTTGTACATTTACATTTTGAATAGAATGTACTCTATTTACTAAAATTGTTTCGTTAAAACCCTTGTCCCCTCCTTTTATTACACGACCTACCAACTCTTTTATGTTGCTTTACCCAACACCTAATTCCCCTCGCATAATAGCTTATAAGAAAAATCTAAGCAAAAAACATAGCTTAAGGCACTGGGGCCTATTTCTCGAAAGCTTGTAACTTGTAATACAAGCGGAAGTCCTTATCTAATTAATGTTAAAAAGAGATTTCCACTAGTATTACAAGTTACAAGCTTTCGAGAAACGGGCCCCTGGTCTCACCGCGAGCTACTAAGCCGCAAATATACTTGGAAAATGCTACACTGCAGGAAGCAAATGATGACTAAGATATGTATAAACGGGTTATTCCCACTTGTTATCATCAGGTTGTTACCGTCTTGTGTCCATCTTTTACGACTAAAACTTGGTTACAATTGGGAATATTTTTCTTATTTACAATTATTATATTTGGAACCAACTCTCAATCTACACATTAAATAACGTAGTATTCTGTAATAAGTGGTATAGTAAGTTGGAAATTGAAAAGCTTTAGTTTAGGTGAATACATTTTCGTTTAATATTAATTTAAAATTTTTAGTTTAAATTAATTTAAAAAAATGCTTGTTGTTAGTTGACCAAACCAAAATAGTCTTAATTGGGAAATTAAGTCTTAGTTGGTCAATTAACACGTTCGACGCCGGTGACACACATATGTGACCGAAAAAAACTGTAATCCTATGCCAGTGACACACATATGTGATCAAAGTAATCTTTTTCTTATGCCACTAGCATTAATCAAGTTCTCACTCCTATGCCAGTGGCATAAAAATACGAACGTTTTTGACACAAGTCTGTGTCGCCGGCATAGGAGTACATACAATCTTTTCGGTCACACATGCGTGTCACTGGTATAGGAGTTCTATCATATAATTTCGATCGGCATAGTATTAGCATTTAGTGAAACAGTACCGGAGGCGAACGTGTTATGATGGAAATTGCGTGGACCTGGAACTAGAAACGAAATCAGTAATTTGTATTCAAAGGAACAGTAATCATATAGAATAGTACATTACGACACAAGTGCGAAAACATGAAATTCGAAACGAGTATCGATGTTTTAAAACACGACACGAGTTACGAATTTCCTTTTTGCTCGTGCCTCGTATGTACGACGTTTTTTTAGTACAGATGGTCCTCAGAATTTTTCTACTTGGCGTAAAATGAGCCACTTCTCGCACTAGCGCCTAAAAATGCACCATCTGTACTAAAAAAACAAATTTTGTTTAAATTAAAGTAGATCGTCAAACAAACTGGTGGTAACAGGAGAAAATAACCCTGTATAGAAACACTATTTTAAGGCTGCGTTTCCACCAGACATGTGCGAGGATGTGTTTCCATACAAATGACACCTCGCTCGAGTCATTATCATTAATAGGTGTAATTCATCTCTGGTGGAAACGCAGCCTAATGTTGAGGTAATAAAGTCGTGTACAGATACACTTGGCGTTACTTAACTAGGTAGTAGGTATAGCTTGGGATGGGATGAAAGAGATGGTTGATCGAATTTTGTGATGTTCGCCATCTTAGGCATGGAGGTAAACATAAACGCAACCAAAGAATGTTTCGATGCTAAATTATGATGTATGGGACCTCCAAATGCCTTGTATACGCAAGCTATTTCTCACTCCCGGTGGTCTGTAACGTAACACAACAATATTATGAAAAAAAAAAATAGGAATAGAGGTGGGTACCTACAACACATTAATTCAGACAGAAAAATCTTCCCTGGCAACAACAACCCTCCTGGCGAGTTTCCCGGTGCCCGCAAGGTGGGTACGGAAAGCACCACGGCTTGCAGCGAAGTGGTGAGTATTATATTATAATTCTTGTGTTAGGTTCTAGAGTATGAGTAAGTATAATGTGAAGTCCTTAATGTTATTCTTGTAGCTCGATCTGTACTTAATACTCTTTCAATTTGTGGATTAAAGTGGTACAAGTAAAATTATTCGGGGCTATACAGGCTGATTTTTTACTAAACGCGCAAATTCTAAGACTGACATTCGATCCGACAAATTTTCCGACAGATTTTTTTCTCGAATCGGATGTCGGTCCCATAGTAAAAATTCATCACCATGACCTCAAAAGTTAAGCTGGTGAATAAAAAAACAGCCTGTATTATTTTACTTCGTTCTTAGTGTTTTGACTCTCGTAGTTATTACTTATCATTATCACTTCATGAAGTGTAGATACCATGCAGGCATAAGACAGCGAAACCTAGGCAGCTATTGGCACTAATGATAATGAACTATCGACGATAACGATCACTGGATATTGAATACATATATGATAACCCCCTTATTCATAAACGTTTGCTAACTTAACAAGCCGCTAATAATTGTTTGTCCCTTTTGCTCTTATGGACAGATTGTTAAGACCGAAAGGGACAAACAATTATTAGCGGCTTGTTAAGTTAACAAACGTTTATGAATAAGGGGGTAAGAATATAACTTAAGGGTCCACGGAAAAAACATATCCAGTGCTTAAAAAAATCATAGCAAATTCACACCTTACTTATTCTGTTATAAGTAAGGTTTTTCCTTGTGTAATTTGAATTGACCAGACATGTCATGTTTTTTCTGTGGACCCTTCAATTCTTAACTGCAATTGTAACGGACGGGTAAATAAAATCAAAATTCATATTCGATATTTTTATAATGTTATAATAATTGCATTTTTTTATCCCCAACAAAAATATACATAAAATATTTCATGGATAACAATTAGGTGTAAGCATAATTTCTATAATAATAATAGCTCTTACATCAACACTGAGCCGAAACATGAAGCAATAACATTTATAATTAGACTAGACATGAATATAATACCTACATAGTGCTCATAGAAAATCTAAATAGGAAACTCTCGTAAGAGTTAAAAATATTTCAGTTCATCGTCAATCGTCACTACAATCATGGGTATTTCTCAATTAGGACAGGTGTGACGCGACCATGTCCAAATGCTAGTGGTTTAAGTCTCCAAGAAGACATTTGTATTTGTTGATATTACTTGTAAAGTAAATAGTCGTTGCGTCGCGCTTTCTGTTCTAAATCAAACCCGTCAATGTCAGAATCGAATTGTTTTCTATTTTTTATGTAGGTTTTTAAAATATTTAATGAAGTCAGACACGATTATTTTCCATCGGTCGGTTACAGGTTGTATACTAGGTAAAAAATAAATAACTAACAGTGGTCATCAACAGAATTTTCAATAATCAAGTATTTAAGTTCAACTCCTGTCTAAAACGGCTTTTATTTGTGTTAGGTACATACTGAAAAAAATAAAGTAAAATGAAATAGGATAGCAAAGTAAAGATAGAAATTACGTAAAAGGTTACATAACTATATGAGAAATACCCTCTGTATCTAGATTCTCCGAGTTGATAAAACCTCGAAATACATAAAATTTCGTATAGTGCCCCGAATTACGTGAAAGTGCTTCGAATATTTGAATGATTAATACGATAATATTGGATGTTTGCGAATACGAGGGATAGGGTGTTTATAGTATGCAGGTAAGTTGTATTTTATTTGCATTATTTCGGTATATTTGGTGTATTTGGAAGCTACAAAGTATTTGATGCTGACTGTATCGACTGCGTAGTATGTGTCATTTATGCTAGCTGTGAAATCCGGGGCATGGTTATATCTTTAGCTACAACTTTATTACAACGCTGCTTACGAATAATACAGCAAGCAGTCATGAAATGGTACCCCTGCTTCCGTCTGCAACAATAATGTAAGCATTATTGGGAAATTAAGTAATTTCTAATTCGTTTTAGCTTCATGCTATTTATAACTGAGCATTAATGCGCCTAGGTTTTAAGTAAAGGACCAACGCACCAACGGTCCTTAAAATAAATCTCAGTTTTCTTAGTCAGAATAATTTTAGTCAATTCAATACATGTGACAAAGTGTCTATTTCGAGTTGTTGGCTTTGGAATGATATTCATTAATTATTAGGACACAAAATAAGCTTTAGTGTCCTATATCTGTCCGTTGCGCGTTGTAACGAACTTCCTTTGCATAATTACTCATAGGGAGTCGTACTCTCCATCATCGTAGAAGCTGGCCGGCGTGGGGTCGAGCA
Source organism: Thaumatotibia leucotreta (assembly GCA_025490895.1). NCBI lineage: Eukaryota > Metazoa > Arthropoda > Insecta > Lepidoptera > Tortricidae > Thaumatotibia > Thaumatotibia leucotreta. Next base: position 8,968 of record JALPQI010002310.1, read on the forward strand.
GCGCAGCTTGTGGGTTTGCGGCCTTCTTATCACTCTTTGATTTTTTGTGCTTTTTCCTCTCTTTCTTTTCCGATTTTTCAGTGAAGTCGCCTTTGTCTTTGTCCTTCGACTTTTTCTTTTTGTGTTTCTTCTCAGTCTGCAATGACATTAAAACATACAGTATGTGTGTCTATGATACTGGCTTTTATCGAAACCGAGGAATGCGATGCAGATTTCTAGCTAAACCGTGAACATTATTCGATTCAAAATGCTAATTTAAAAAGTAATTAACTTTCTAAGAAAAGTTCATTGAGAAGAAATGTACTTCAAAATTAATAGTTAATTTGCACTTGACAATGACAGATCGCAGCCACTCACAACGTGTGACAACTAAGCAGTACACGCGTTACATTGATCGTTCGGAAGCAATAAAATTAATTGTACGGTCAATTTAATTATTTGTCAAATGTTAATACTTGAAAACGATTGCTAGTAATGCGTATTATTAGTTTACCCATTTTCGTAAAAGCCTGGGTAATGGAAACACACTGTATATCAACAATAATAAGCAGAATTTTATTTAAATAATATACAGTCAAATGCAAAAATAAGTTTCGAAAGAATCCGCTCATAAATATGTTACGACGTTCTTATTACAAAGAATTAGAGTGCACTGGGACATATTTTGATCATTTTTGTGTACACCTTGATTTGTCTTTGACTACATTATTGGCTTAAAATCGCTCGCGATGCGTGCATGTGCGCGTGACGTGAATGCGGTGTGCCATCTACTATGATATTTACATAAGCTTCAACGAGCACGCTCCGCGCACGCGCTCGTGCTGCACACGCATCTGGTGTGGCTCAGCCTTTAACCAATGTGTACCGAATTTTAAGAACTTTCATTTACACTTGTCCTTATACATGGGTCAAAATTATTTTCGTTGCCTTATTTTGTGTCCCTAAAAAACGTGACACAGTTGTGATTTTTGTATGAGATGAAGTTTTGTTTCCAATTTTTGATGTATGGATTAAAATCTAGCGTGAAAAAGAAATATAAGTCCACCGGTTTTTTTTATATACCTACTGAGTCGAAACAGCAACTAAAAGCGTGACAGAGTGGTATGAAACAAGACAACGAAAAGAATTTTGACCCACATGTACAGCCACAGGTAAAAATCAATACATTTACACTGCATGAACGTAGTTCTTAAATAGTATGACTCACCTTAATCTCTGGTTCCTTAGCAACGTCAGGATCTTCGCCCCCTAAAAACACAATGAACAATAAATAATGATGGTGTTTTCAACACCTCATAAATGCAAGTCTATAACGTCCCCTGAGTATCGTTAGTCCCTTTCGCTCATACAGACATATTGATAAGGTCGAAAGGGACAAACAACACTTAGCGGCTTGCTACTTTAGGAGACGTTTATGAATAAAGGGGTTAGTTCCTATCCGCCACCGACATTTGTTATTTTTTTTAAACCCCTATTCGGAGATCTATGTTTGCACTATACACTATAGCTCTGTTCTTTAGCTATAACTTTGCGCGACCAGCGACGATTCCATAAGTCTCTTTCCCGTCCCGCCGGTCGCCTCAGACCAATGTCATGCCAAAGGCGTTAGATTAGGTGTGAGCTACGAACAAATAAAACATGGAAGCCGCACGCCATACTAAGTTGCCTTTCAAAAACGGTCCTGAATTTTAGTTAACAAGTTTAGTGTCACCCCCTCTTCAACGCATCACGGTAATGAATTTCAATGACAACCTATGAAAACTTAAACCGCCATTTAAAAATAGTTGTGATTGGTCCATCAAAGTTTTGATTGGCTATTATTTTATAAACATTTATCAAAGTTGTTTCGCCGAAATATGCGCGGTGTTAATAAACGCGCTATGTCCTGCCCATCTTGGTACAATTGAACAATTGTTTTGGGGGCATTTTTGAGCTGGCGTTACACGTCCATGTTATATATGGTCGCAGGGTGTGAGGGACTGGTAATTTTTAATTCACCATTCATTTATTTATTTACGGTACATAACCAAATACCAACCTTCAGGCGACCTCCTCGCGCTAGCATCGCCGGCCCAAAGCGGGAACTCGTTCTCCATAGACAACTGCAATTCACGTTCCGGCGGCGAATAGTCCTGGCTCACATTCAGCTGCGTGAACCTGTCTTCTAAGGGATCCGGTATGGGCCGGGCCTGTTCAGCGGCTATGTCTTGTATGATCGCTGCGTAGTCGATGTCCACGTCGTCTTGTTCGATGGTCACCTTCGGGTTCGTCGTCTCGTCGTCACTGAAAACACATGCCCGTTATGTTTCAAAGTACTTCAACAAGTGGTGCTTCGTGATCTGCATAAAAATCTTCGTGGCCGCCTAAGTAGCCGAATTGTTCGGTACACCACATATTGGGTGGTGCACCGCAATATTTGGCCCTTTTCCTTAGCTACTAGAAACAAATTATTTTTTTTATTCTTTTCATTTGCTAACGGTCATATATAATACAAAACTAAAGGAAATATTGCTCATAAAATACATTGCCGTTAAGTTGTTCGTAAATTTTTTTGGTTATTTATACAATTTCTCGCAAAAATGTCCTTTTGCAATTTGATTACGATCTCAGTCAACGCACCAAGTAAGTTAGGTCAAGTAAATAGATCCAGAGTAAACAGATTTGGATTAAGTCCCGCAGCCCTCAAACCCGAACATACATCTACCCAACTCAGTGTATTTTTAAACGTCTTCAAAAAAAAAAGGAGGAGGTTCTCAATTGAACTTTCATTTTTTTTTTATTTAACGGTTAGATACATCTTCAAGATGGTCTCGTTGGCACCAAGTTGGGGTGTTACAATGGTATCTTGGAGAAGTTAGTATTTTTATGGTTCGGTGATTATGATTAGCCATTCATGTAAAGATAAATTACCTAGAGCTTGGAATTGCATTTGTAGTGGTGTTACTAAAGCAACATTTTAAAGTTGAACCTTATGTCTTTACAATTAGGTTTACTATTAGTCGAATAATGCCAATACATGAGTCGATAAAACACACACAATAGCACACAATACATTATAAAAACGCGATACCCTACATATGCAATTCCATGCTCTCGTTAATTTGTCTGTAGCTTTTGTTACATGTCGTCATCTTTATTTTACATAGAAATAGAGTTTAACGCAAAAATCAAAGTATGTGAGTGGTTATAGTTTTATAGTAAGCGCACCTGTCACTCTCATATGTCACGTCTTGATTTTGGGCCGGCGTGAGGTCATCCAGAAAACTACTGTCCAGCGCGCCCGCGTAGAACTCGTCTAACGTACCCGTAGGAGACTTCGCGCCAGTCGGCGTGCTTTGCTCGCTGCTAATAATAAACACAGATTTTTTTCATCATCATCATCAGCCTATGATAGTCCACTGCTGGACGTAGGCCTCTCCTATTAACTATGCGTATAGACGCATTAGGAGGTACATGCCCATAATCGCCACGCTGGGCAAGCGGATTGGCGATCGCAGTAATGTGTCCACTATGATGACGCTGCTGCCCATCAACAATCTTTTATTAAATAATGGTAAGTGACACTTCAATCCCTTAGTCGACTCTTATGACACCCGCAGGAGGAGTTGGGGTGGTGACAAATGTATTCTTACTGCCGTCAACACACGACAGTTTCCTTGCCCTGGTCGATTCATCTAAAGAAGCAAAATTTATAGTTTAGTTCTCGGTTG
>JALPQI010002311.1:0-10023 GCA_025490895.1 Thaumatotibia leucotreta
GGTATTGGATAGCGTTCCTTAACGGTTATAGAATTTAATAATCTGTAATCGACGCAAAGTCGGACTCCGCCATCCTTTTTTCGGACAAGTATAATGGGGCTGGCGTAATTAGACACTGACTCCCTAATTATACCGGATTTTAACATGTCATCTATCATAACCCGTACCTTCTCGCGTTCGTGATGTGATAATCTGTAAGGTCTGTATACTACCGGTCGCTTGCTATCTATCTCTATGTTCATTTCGGTCACGTTCGTACAACCTAGGCTAGCTAAATCGAAAGCAAAACAATCTTCGTAACGGTTTAGAAGTCTAAAGAGCTTGTTTTTATCCTCTTCAGTTACATTATTTCCTAGTTGGATTTGTTTTTCATCTAAACGTGACGAGGATGTTTTCCCTATAGCGACTTCCTCTTTGTCTCGATTTACCGTTGTACCCATGTCCGATAGCCTGTATACTGTTTGTACACGTTCTGCTCGCGCAAATATAAAGTTTTTTTCTAAATAACAAGATGTAGCACAAGGCATTACCATCACAAACAGGCTACCTTGTTTCACTTCATAAATCCCACCACAAATTATGTATTGATCTTGAGGTTTTCCTACCACCTTAGTGTTTATGACTACGTTACCACTGAATACCGTCCCGGTGGCAGCTTTCACGCTGGCTACCCCGTATATCCTATTATGAGCTACAATTCTCACAGTCTCTAACTTCTCATCATCACGCTCGTGTACATTAGGAAGCTCTGTACCTATATGCAAAAATTGCAACTTATTAGCATCTTTGTATACCACGATGTGTGATTGTTTAGAGAAAGTCTGACCAATGAGCATGGATTTCTCAAGTAGACCATCATTAACCATTCTACATATCACGTTGGCGGTAACGCCGTCAATTCCACTGATCCCAACGACTGGACCAGCTTATCACCGAATCCTATCATGGTGTTAGGCACGCAATCATGTGAAATTCCAAGATGTGAGAAACTGGATTCTTTTATCAACGTTACTTCACTCCCTAGATCGACAAAGGCTCCCATTGTCTTACCGTTAACTTGTACCATTTTTTTAAATTTATCAGACCGGTTAGAACCGTGTATGCGCATAACTTTGGGTACATTGTCAGCCTTTGTCGAGCCAGGGTCTGACCTAAGCTTACACATTTCTGACTTGTGTCCGACCATTCGGCACACGTTACATTTAACCAAAGGCTTAGGGCAGCGAGAATAAATATGTCCCTTCTCTTTGCAATTGTAACAAAATATGTTAGGGTTTACTTTCGTACCCGCTTTATTAGATATCTTATCATCACTCCCGGCTACATTTTTATCTTTTGGAGACTGGACATTACCGAATGTTTCTTTATTACTGCTTAGTAGAAATTTAAGTAGCTGATCTGGTTCCTCACATCGCAACGCTAAAGCACTAGATCGCATAGTTCGATCGCCAATACCATGAATGAGGCAATCAACCGCCCTCCTACCCGTTATTTCGCACTGATTAAGTAAGGCTAATTTTTCATAGAAGTAAACCTCGATAGGTTCTTGATATTTACTCCTACGTTTCAACATGTCCTCCAGCAATTGCCCGTAATTTTGTTCAGATGGGAATGCGTTAATTATTTTCGTTTGCCACTCATCCCAAGAAAAAAGAATTGTATTAAGGCTCTCAAACCAAGTCTTAGCTAATCCAGTTAATTTCTGCATGGCAAAATGGATAACCGTCTTCTCGTCCCAACCATAAACTTTTGCGCACTCATTAACCTTTTTTAACCACAATTCAATTCTTTGATTTTTTTCGGATGGGTTAAACTCGGGAATAATATTTTTATGGTCAATATTTCTATTTACCGGACTTTGGCCTTGTGTTTTCGGCTGGGATGAGAAAACGTCTTTGATAGATTTAATAATTTCAACTATATCATTAGAAGAGAATGAAGGGCTACATGACCTTTTATGACGTCTATCGAAGCTGGTGGAGTCCCTTCCAGTGCGATCGCGCGTTGGTCTGGGGCCCTGCTCTCGGCTGCGGCTGCGCGGTTCGCGGCTAGCCACGGCTCTCGGCGGCCGGCTGCGGTCGCGTCGCTCGCGGCTCGATCTTGACGACGAAATGCGATCGCTCCTCCGTGAGCGTCGCCCTGCGTCTCTTTCTTTCTGTAGCTCCTTCTCCATGTCCCGAATACGCTCTCGCTCCTTCTTCAGCGCTTGCTCTCTCTCTCCTTCAAGCGGCGACTGTGGCTGCGGCTGCGGCTTCTGTGTCGCATACTCGTATCACTGCGTCTCGATCGGGAACGATCACGCCCTGGAGTCACTAAGCTCCGGCGCTTCCCATTGTCTTCATTCATTATCTGAAACTCGTCACACGTGCGTTAGTACATCGGCGAGTTAAGTAGAGGGTAGTTTATAGATATTTGTTCATATCTCGTAAACGGTGCGTCCTAGGGCAAAAATAACGAAAATTTGGGGTCCCTTTGAAACCCCACAAGGGCATCATATTCCAAAAATAAAAATTCGTTTTTTTTTGAAGTATACTTGAATCTATTTAGTTGTATGTAGTAATACAATTGGTATAGCTTTAACATTAATGTTTGCTTCTATCGTTATCATCATCAACATGCACATGCACAACCGGCGACGAACTAACCTCACTAAGACTGACAATTTTAGAGTTAATAACAAAAATATTCTCTATGTGAGCGTATACTTACGGAATTTCGTAATCCCACTGGCTGATTTGTAAACCACCTCAGAAATAACCAACACTTTTTACTTTGGAAGTAGTATATTATATTTTTATATATTTAAGGTTATATTGCATTAACAAACTGCTTGTTCCAATCCAAAACTCAATTAGTCTATTCTTATTTAATTATTTAACAATTCATATCTTAACAAGTACGTCCGTCACCTTCAGCGTTCCCGCCAAGAATGCCCCTCCGCTCGAGTCCATTTACCTGCTCTCGGACATGACGTCACCAGAATAGTCAATGCAGCTACTTTTAATGTACAATTTATTTCTAAATGTCATAAAACCTTACAATATCAACCTAAAAAAACTAAAACCGCAATTTAAAAATTGGTGTGATTAGTCTATTAAAGTTTTGATTGGCTATATTCTATAAACATTTGTCAAAGATGTCGCGCCGAAATATGCGCGGTATTAAGAAAAGCGCTATGTCCTGCCCATCTTGGCACAATTGAACAATTGTTTTTGGGGGCAGTTTTGAGCTGGCGTTAGACGTCCATGTTATAATCAAATATATTATGGTCTTAACAGCGTTTAGACACTGTCAGTGCGCTTGACAGGAAACGAATAAACATAAAGGTCGATTAGATTTTTTTATTTATGTAGTAATTTGGATTGATTATGAAGGCCTTAACTATGTAAATTTCGTTTTAAATCGACCCATAAGTGTGTGGCCTGTAAGCCCTGTCTTGTAATGAATGCCAATAGTGAATATCCTAATAAAATATTATGATCATTTGCGAAAATTTACTGTACACCAAGTTTTAGCTATTGTTGTTGCCCCAGATAAGCAAAAGTAAAAACAAAACAGTGTCACTGTTAATGTGTAATGTAACCGACATCATATTTTAATGAAAAAACGGGTCTTAAACGCAAGTTTAAATCAATATATTGGAACCGACATAAGTATAAGCACAACGCTTTATATCAAAAGCAATGATTAAGTGCCAAAATGGGATTTTCTATAATTACCTAACTCATCAACAAAATAATGTGAATACCTATCTAGCACCAGCATAGGATTAATTAACATTGCAAAACCATATAAATAATAACCCTAACCAACATTACCTACCGCCAAAAAGGGAGTAGTGTTCGGTTGCACCGCTCAGTTACGCCGTTTGGCCCGGGAGCGGACTACCCACATCCCGCGTAAAATATTGTTCAAGTTGCGGGTCGAGTGGCTTATTGAATTATCTTATCTCCATTGTGCTAAGTTTTAATGACTGCTTCACCGCGAGGGCAGGTTCGTTTATTCAGGTACCCACCTACTAGTTCGGGTTTAATAGTTGAGATGTGAGGTTTTGGTCGATATTTATTACCGACTAGCTGTGCCCGCGACTTCGCACGCGTGCTGTTCGATGATCTGTGTTGTACATTTTCAAATGTATGTCTGGTAAATGGGTTTCTTGGAATTCGTCCTTTAAATTGTGATAAGATATCAGATTAACAGCCAAGTTACAAACGTATGTGTTCGGTGTAGCAAAGAAATTAATATCATACACAATGAAATAAATGGTTTAGGTACCTATCGTTTGAGGTTAACTTCAAATACTACCTACTCAAATTTTGATATCCTTAAAGGTAGTAAAATAATGTGGTTTCCCTCAGCAAACAAAATGATAGTCGTATTTCAAAACGCCAATCTAAAAAGCATAAGCATAGCGTAAGTAAGGAGTTGACGGTAAAAATTAAGATGAGGCTTGAGAGCATCATAAAAGTCATCATCATAGCATGGATTGCCCTAAGTTAACCGGAGGACTACAGTTGCTGAATGCGTGGCAGTAAGCGTCAGTGCAGTGTATGCAAAAACCTATCGCCAGGGTTTGAGTCGAGGAACCCAAAAGAGTAATATTCAGAAAAAGTTGGAAAATAATCTAAGATGGCAGTGTGCTGGGGCGAAAAGTTTAAATCCCGAGTTGTTCAGCAAGCCCGAAGGGCAAACTTTAGGTTGGGAGGAAGAAGGCCGGTCCAGCAGAGGGTTGAAGGCCCGGAAACCCACTCCAGGGGGCCAAGTAATTCGGCCTTGCAGCAGGAGGGCCGACCCAATCACAGAAACAATAAAAATACATGTCAAATATACAGAGTAAGGTCGTAGGCCGAACTATGAGAAAACAGAACAGTGGTTCAAGCCCGACCCGTTTGAGCGTTCAATATAATATATTCAGTATTCAAATAAGTCGAGCCTGAGGGCCGAAAGCCCGAAGCCGAGGCGTTAAGGCTGCAAAGGGCGAGCTCCAAGTAGTGCCGATGACCGATCGTATTTTTCATGAAATACTGGCTTTATGGCCGAGACCGAGACATAGTACCAAGCGTTTAATATATGCAGTAATTAAATAAACCGAGCCCTTGTTGACCCAAAGGTGGACGTCAAGACCACGAAGGCTGAAAGCCGAGCTTCGAGTTAGGGCCAAATCCCAATCGGGCTTATGACGAAATGTTGTTTGTGTCTATGTCTATGAACCTGAGGGTCGTAGGGTCGAGGGCTTATCTCACGCTGTCAGTTTAACAAACCGAGGGCCGTAGTCCCGAGGGCACAGTCCACACGAACCCGGGGGCCGAAGGCCTGAGATGTTAACCCACTGTCAGTCTATTCACGGGAACCCGAGGGGTGAAGCAAGTACTTGATTGTTGAGAACTGATGGCCACAGGTCCGAGGCCACAAACCAACGTAAACCGAGGGCCGAAGGCCCGAGTGTGCCTCCCACGGCTGAAAGCCCGGGGGCACCTGCCACGGGAACCCGAGGGCCGAAGTTAATAGTTGAGGCCAAGCTGCGAGAAAACAGTGCTTTTCGAGCGTTCAATATAAAGAAGGAAGGTGATGCATCAAAGCCGAAAGCCGAGCTGCTCCGAGTGGGTTCTGTGGCCTATTTCACCATAATTACAATTGTGACAATTGTAAAATATCACTGTTACTGACGTCACAGGCCTCCGTAGCCTACGGCTACCGCTTACTGTCGGACGGTCCATGTGCTTGTTTGCCACCAACATAAAATTATTACTAATAACGTGATTATGTCGTTAATAAACTACTTTTTATTTTTCGAAACCCGTGACAATTGTCGCAAGGTTTAGTACAATTTTCAATAATTCTTGACATGAGGTTCGGCTTATGTCGGAATTTCGCTACAATTGTCGTGTTTTTTGTGACAATTGTAATTTTGCTTCGCATAAAAGTAGCTATTTACTGCTGATTTATTAAAGTTCCTGCACAAATTTTTATGCTGGTGGCAAACAAACGCACGGCCCTTCCGATGGTAAGCGGTAACTGTAGCCTATAGACGCTCCCTATTGGAGAAACCGTAGATTTACAATTGTAGGACTTGTCAATGTTGTGAAATTGGGGCCTGGTGGTTCGATATACTATTTATTAAATATTTGTCGTTATGGTCGTGGCAGAGCTTCGAGAATAGTCAAAAAAAAAATCAAAACCAAGGCATAAAGCTTGCACCTCGACCTTGTCGCAGTGAAAATAATATGATATCGCTAATTTCTGTCATACTTATTGTCACTGCGACATAGTCCCAAGTACTCCATCCATAAATCAATTCACTCGGAACTCTACCTAAGTGTAGTCGAGTTCATAAATATATAAGCAAATCCAAGGCAATACTAATGACACTTCTATGACGTCACACGTAAAGTGAAAGAGATAAATGTATGATTTGATAAAATGGTACACTTTTTGATGACTGTCAAAATATACGAAAAAGGTTTTGCGTTGATATTTGAGAAGTTTCACATAGTTACATAATTGCCAGTGATGACATACGGTACTGAAACGTAGCCGCTTACAATGGGTCTCATAAGAAGGCTCAAAGTCACCCAAAGGGCAATGGAGAGGGCTATGCTAGGAGTCTCTCTGCGTGATCGGATTAAAAATGAGACCATCCGCAGCAGAACCAAAGTAACCGCCGAAATAGCTCTCCGAATCGCTAAACTGAAGTGGCAGTGGGCGGGGCACATTGCGCGTAGAACGGACGGCCGCGGCCGTTGGGGCGGGAAGGTTCTTGAGTGGCGGCCACGTACCGGAAGGCGTAGCGTGGGTAGGCCCCCCCACAAGGTGGACCGATGACCTGGTGAAGGTCGCAGGAGTCCGCTGGATGCGGGTGGCGCAGAACCGGTCATTGGGGCAATCTTTGGGGGAGGCCTATGTTCAGCAGTGGACGTCTTTCGGCTGATATGATGATGATGATGATATAATTTTTACTTTTCAGTTGCTAACATATTAATTTTTCATTATTTCTTTATTGCAAACATGCTTATGGTTAGGTATACATAATACACAGCATAATACATGAACCCGTAAGGGCGTGGCAAACAGATAAGAGGTTACAGTAAGTTAAATATATCAAATATCATTAAGTCATGTCATCCATCAGTTCTGAAAAGAAAAATTAAAATAATTGGAGTCTATATAAAAATAACAAAAAAAAATGATGTCACACTAATATGTAGAATTCTGGATGGTAAATATATGTCATCAATGTTATAATAACAGTCTTTCAGTAAAAACCTTTTGAGAGAGTTCCTGAAAATATGGTATTCCTTATTATCCTAAACTCATCTGGTAATTTATTGTACAAGATAACTGCCTGGTATCGAATAGAGTGCTTCGCCACTTGCAAATTCGGAAAAAAATTGTGCGGAATGCGTTTTTTTCGTGTTGCTAACCGGGTTAGTCTCTGCTCTTCCGTTTCATGCAGATTTTTCACAAATGATGTTAGCGGTACCAAAACGTACGAAACTGGGTACTGTCAGAATTTGAAGTTTAACAAAAAGTTCTCTGCACGAATCCCATTAATGTGACACATGCTGGGATTATTATGACAGGTAATATGTACACATATTTGGTTGGTATTCTGTTTAATATTTGTCTGTGGTAATATTTGATTGGTAAATCTATTCAGATGCATAATAATATGTATCTTTCTATGCTCATTTATCTTTGAAGCCTTGGATTTGCTCATATATTTATGAACTCGACTGTACATAATCGTAAGCGTATGAGACATCAAAAGAAACGTCTTCAAAAATTATAGAAACTTTTTTCTTTAAGCGGACCGTTTTGGAGATATATTATATTATCAGCTATTAAAGCCGTTGAAAGTGTGCCCTTGTTCAATTATTTTAAAGTACGGGGTATAAAGTGCTGAGAAAAATGGTGTTGATAAATTGTTGAAGGTTGAAGAATGCAGTCCTCACTTATTATTATAGCGCCTGCTCAAATAGTCATGGCAAATGCTTCGCGTCTACTGATACTTTTGAATAGTTGTAGGCTATTATATTTAAGCTGTTTCTTGTAAATTGATTGGTCATGTCTCTTAAAATAATATACGCAGTTTTTGTAATTTGTTCCATTTCCACATACATATTTACACATGCAGGAGTCCGCTGGATGCGGGTGGCACAGAACCGGTCATTGTGGCAATTTTTGGGGGAGGCCTATGTTCAGCAGTGGACGTCTTTTGGCTGATATGATGATGATGATGATGATGACGACACATACATATTAATGAACTCTTTCAACGATTTCTGGTTTGATCAAAATATATCTTATACTTTTTGAGATAGGTTGATTTAACTGTAATTTTAATTTTTTACTGCAAGTCCGACTCACACTTGACCGTTTTTTATATCCTATGTCCCGACCCGAGGTCTCCTGAATCCGACGGTGAAGTTTTCATTAAATCCATCCAGCAGTTCTCTCGTGATGCTCCGTGCAATAAACAGACAAACATACAAAAATTCTAAAAATTACATAAATGTGATCTATTTTCGTTTTTTAGACCTCCTCCATCATTTTTTTGTAAATATCTTCCATGTACAGACTTTCGACCCTCTTCAGCTTTATTATAATTATGTATAGATATAGATAAATAGTCTGCGAAATCTATGAATGAACTTACGACAGTTATAAATTTATCCTTATTAATATGAGAGTAAGACTCACTATTTTTTCGATAAACTTAACGTTAAATATAAGGGTCATTTCTGAACTTTAAAAGGTTCGTTCTCAGAAATTTAATTTTTTTTTTGATTCTGTGAAAAAAACAGGGAAATTTCAGGATTGAGAATTTTACGAAAAACATTATTGCACTTTGTGTTCTGCAAATGGGTATTACCTACTTATTTAGATTTGTGAGTTGTACAGCCATGCACACTGTACATAAAGTTAACGTTACCCGATCATAATTTTCTATATTTTAATATTATGAACAGAAATCTTGACGCGGGGCCTAGGTACTTCACAAATAACTGGATCGAAATTCTTTTCGTTGTTTTATTTTGTGTCCCTAAAAACGTGACGCAGTGCTGATTTTTGTATGAGATGATGTTTTGTTTTAAATTTCTGATGTATGGATTAAAAGCGAGAAAAATAAATAAAAGTGCACCGGTTTTTTTAATATACTGACCACTGAGTCGAAATAGTAACTAAAAGCGAGACAGCGTTATACTCGTATGAAACAAGACAAGGAAAATAATTTTGACCCAACTAAACTGGTCGTACCTAACACACCTGTCAAACTGATTAAGCAGTATCCAAATAGCCTTAAGGACCTATTCCATGAATATCGGTGGTTACATCTCCGTATTTGTCAGCTTCTGTAGCCTAGTTGGTAGTGACCTTGCCTACGAAGCCGGAGGTTCCGGGTTCAAATCCCGGCGAGGGCATTATTAATTTGTGTATTTATGTATGTATATCACAAATATTTGTTCTTTGGTCGTGGCTGTATATGTATTTAAGTAACTACATGTTACATATATCGTTGCCTGCTACCCACATTACAAGCCTTAATTGAGCTTACCGTGGGACCAGGTCGATTTATGTAACATGTCCCAAAAATATTTATACTTATTACTATCAATCAAGTAGCCCTCCGGATTAGCAAGCTGAAGTGGTAATTGGCAGGCATACATGGCATGCGGAGCAGATGACCGAATGGGGTTGAAAATAAGTGCTCGAGTAGAGACCACGCTTTGGCAAACGCAGTGTAGGATGTCCACCCACAAGATGGACAGACGACCTTATGAAGATGGCCGGGAGACGCTGGATGCAGGTCGCTTCCACCAGGTTAATGTGGAGTGTGGGGAGGTTAAAGGGCAGGCCTATGTTCTGTTCAGCAATGGACGTGTTATTAATCGATGATGATGAAGTTATAATCTGATCAATTTAACGTACTCGTGTAGGAAGCCAAGGAATCCTTCAACCAGATATCGTTAAAATAGGTAGAATCTTTGTGAACATCAGCAGGCTTAGCACATGATTGGTGCG
>JALPQI010002312.1:0-10447 GCA_025490895.1 Thaumatotibia leucotreta
GTATTTCGGCGAAATAGTAGTACACCACAGTACACCCATCGCCTTAGACGCGTGATGACGCCAGTAAAATAGTAGTTTGTACAACAAGTGCATAAAGTGACCCATCTTTATCCGAGGCAATTTTTTGGTCTGAGCGAAGCGAAGACCAAAATAGTAGACGAGGATAAAAATGGACATTTATGCCAGTGTTGTACACTCTGCTTTTCACTTCGTTTGCGAGGAAAGTAACATTTTTCACTGAAATTTACACAATCAAGTTGTCGTAAAGCGAAAGAAGAAAAAACATACAACCAATAACCGCCAACTAATTTTTTAATTATTATTTTTTTAATTTTTAACCTGTGATCAGAGCTTCAGATCAGATGCTCGATTTTCTGCCAAGTCAAACATTTCGGAGCATTTTTGAACGATAATCGATATCTATTTTATGTGATTCACTAAATTTAATGAGAGAAAATACAGAATTCTAATATTGTAATATGTATATATTTTACCAATTTTGTCAGTTATACTATTTTATTGCTTAATAAAATTGTGCAATATGTTTGGCTGTTGGGACCGATTACCTTAGCCCATCTTCGCCTTAGAAAACAATTTTACTTTTATGCTCTAGAACATGAAATGCGATTTTATGTCGTCTACGCACGACATAAAGGTGCACTTTTTGAGCATGAGAAGTGAAAAATAAGTTTTAAGACAAAATATTATTCTATGACGTGCTGACATTTCACTTTTCTATTACTCCCGCTACACATGCAAGCAATGGCGCGCTTAGATAGCAAGACGAAAAATTCTTGTCTTTACACTGTCATTTTCTGTTTCTAAGAAAATTGCCTAGGTACCGACAGTCCGACACCTACCTACTTTGCAGGCAGATGTTCGAAATGTTTATATTGCCTAAGCCCCCAGTTTGCAGTCGATTTCATAAGTTTACGTTTGCCAATACGTCACATTACATGACCCAAAAGTTACCCACTGCTATTCTAGGTACATATAAAGGCCAAGCCACACATGATGCATGTGCAGGTGCATTCAGACCAAACGAGCATTCGCTATTCTATCCCCCATTCTACGAAAACAACGAATCACGTTTTGTGTAACGATCGAATTTCGTAGAATAGAGGGTTAAAATAGCAAATGCTCGTTTGGTCTGAATGCACCTTATATAAATGTCATATTACAGTAGAGGCATCGTAAGAAGTCGTTTTTGACAGCTCACAATAGTGTTGTGAAACGCTCGATTTTATCGTCGTAAAATTTTCAGTCAAGTGCGAAAGGGCGTTAGATCTGGTAGGTACTTGCCATTAAAAAAGTGTTAGGTAATCCGAATATCCGAATTAAAAAAGTGTTTGGTAATCTTACTTAGAATCATTAGCAGGCATCGAAATTTTGGTGCCGGAGACGTCATAATGACGTAAAGTCGCATTTAGGTAGGATTTTTTATAGGACGGATAGGACGTGACCTCTAAGCAAAATTCATAGCATCCACAACCTCTGTTAGCGAGAGCCTCCGTAAGTGGGATTACGTTTTACTTGAACCTGATTCATTCAGGGCCAAGGACTCAACGTATGGGTCATGATTCAACGCTTCCGCATGGCCGTGACTCGCATACGAGTCATCAGTACATTCTAAATAAAATAAAAACTAAACATAATTTATATTGACACAATTATGTTTGTGTGATTGAATCTAACAACCACTTTCACAAATTACGTTGAGTCATAAAATGATGAGTACGATTTTTTAAATGAAAATGGGTTACTGTTATACGAAAAATAAAATTATAGGTACGTGATTTTACAACAATTTTGACATTTTTCGGGTTGTCAAGTTCAACACAGTCTGTAAAGCCGCGTATCCACCGGGCACACGGGCTGACGAAATTGAGTTAAGTATACCGTTCGGCTGCAAATTTCCTGCTCTATCGAACGGTGTATATAAAATATTGATATCTAGAAAAAAATTTCGAATACGTTAACAAAAACTTTGCCATTTTATTAGGTTTCTACTTTTTTTATTAACTTATGTAAAGGTTTCCAAAAATCATAGACAATATTTTAACGTAAGTACGAATTTGTAAGTACAAAACATGTCTTTCCTAATGTACTCACCATATTTTTATAAACTTCACTGCTGTAAGCGCCGTCTGCATTGTATGGCTCATAAGCAATTCGGTTTCAATTTGTGAGTTACACTAAATTCCGAATTTCCTCTTTTGATGATTTTCATTGATTTGTTAACGTATCTCCAAATTTTTTTGAAAATATTTAACGTAAGCACCAGCCATTTCCTGAACTATAAGTGTGGTCGCAGTTAGTAACTGTCTATCAAATAGACCTCTCAAAAATAAAACAAACAAGATAAACATCATTTCAATAGGATAATTAACTAAAAAGATACATCTTACTTTATAAATGTCCATTTCGTTTTATGGCCCTCCTGAAAAGTCGTCATTTGGTGGTTACATTAATTCATATTACAACTGACGATATGTGCGTACCTACTATTATTGCAATTATTCGTACCTCCATAAAAAAAGGTTTACTTATTTATTTCGATTGACATATCGGTAAATTGCAGCAACAGTAGTAACATCACTATTCCGTGCAGGCAACAATGAAGTTTGACATTTGCTCCATTATACTATCTGTGAACATTTACAGAACTTCATGTGCAAACAAACGTCAAAAACGACTTCTTACGATGCCTCTACTGTAGACCAGAGATGGGCAAAAAGTAATCGACTAACAACTAACGATTAAATTGAACAGAATTAATTGCAACTAACAACTGAAAACCACGATTGATCAATCTTAGTTGTATAGAGTTCGACTAATTTAGTTGCAACTAAATTTAGTTGCAACTAATTTAGTTGCAACTAAATTAGTTGCCGATTGATTTCGGACAACTGAATTTTGTAATCGACTAATTAGTTAGACTGATTTCTCGCAACTAAGGTACGACTATGTTGACAAATTGGTAAGGATTAACGGATATTTAAAAAATAAAATAGTGATCTATTACTTACGATATTTTTACCATTTGTAAGGAGTGATATCTAACTACTATTTTGCTACTAAAGTAGTGCATTTCTCTGAAATTGGATTACATTTCTTTTATCTATAAATAAGAACTGGGTACTTCGTGCATTTAGTAAAAGGACACTTAAATCAATGCTGACTTATTTCTTTCTTCAGATACACTAAATTGATCTGAGGAATTTGAAGAACTCTTTCCACTACAATCCTCATCGTCACTGTTGGCACTCATTTTAAAAACAGTTTTATACACTAGTTTTTTTTTGGCTCGGAAGGCTTTGAACGTTGCATTCGATAAGAGTGACTAATTAGATATTGTTGCATTTTCAACTAAAACCACTAAACAACTGATAAGACAGTAAAGTAGCTGTCTCGCTCTTTCATACATTGTTCTCTTTCTATTTTTTTTACCTGCACTGCCCTCTTTTTTCTCAACCCCTTATCTAGATTTGCAATGCGGTAAACCCAGTTAATAACGACGAGTAATAATATCAATATTTATCAGATATTATTTTTTTATTATTTGAGTAGTAGATTTCCGTAATACGTATCTAATAAGCACCTAGAATCTAAAATGATTCATGAAAACATGTTCAATACGATACGAGTATATACCTAATAAAACATTACGTAGAAACCTTAAACCATCTATGAGTATGAATTTCAGAAGTATGAGCCTTACATCGAATAGAAGCTGATCGACCAATTTGCCACCGGTCCAATATACTGGCAATAGCGGTAATAAATAAAATACGTATTTTGATTGATACATTTGAATGTTGAATCACGCAAGGAAATGTACAATAGTTAACGCTCAGAGGTCTTTACAACAACAAAGAGGTTAAAATATTTTCAATGATCACACGTAGAAAACAAAATAGACAGCGTAGATAATAAATAAACAACACGCAGATGTCTCATTCAATTGAATAGAAAATAGAACGTGTTATTTTTAGAAAAATGGCGGTATTTGCACTCTGCACCAAAATGCAACAAACAACTTCCAGGTAAGTAAGATAAGATTATCCCATTGTTTTGTCACCGCGTTTTTCCCATTGACAAAGACAGCAAAGTAAATACTTTAAATACTTATTCATAATTTCTATGTCTAAGTCTTATTCAGTATCGTATAATTCAAAGTAGGTACCTATTAATAATGTAAATACTGCAATTTTTATGCTATGAATCAATACTGATATATCGTTATAAAATAATAATTAATGTTATTCCCCATCCCATAATATTGCATAGCCATTAAGGAATTTCCAATCAAACGTGTATACATAATTTTTGCTGCATCGGTTGAAGATAATTAGGTATTTCATTCAAAATAAGTGGCAAAATTTTACCTAAAGTAACAGAGTTACAACATACGAGTACCTCCAAGAATACATACGTATAAGTATAACATACCTGTCTACTTGTAGTTTCATATTGCAAGTTAAAAAATGCAAAACCGGGCGACAACGTAGTATTAACATAGATTTAATCGTGAAATTTAGTCGATTGAAACTAAAACTAATTAAGTTGTTAGTCGAAGATCCTCACAACTAATTTAGTTGCAACTAAATTAATCGCGATTAAAAAATGACGATTGATATTTTTAATCGATTGATTAGTTAACTAAATTATTAATCGATTAATGCCCATCTCTGCTGTAGACAACAACTACTATGTGACTAGGCTTTTAGGTTGCCGAGCGGACCCCACTGTTAAATTATGATATTATTAAGATGCATAAGTAATCTAATCTATTATTACAGCCACTTGTCTCGGTCAATAACATTTTTTTTCTCGTTGCGCGAGTAACTACCTAAACTGTGAGTGAAATCTGTAAGGTACTGACTGACTCTATAGAGAGCAAAAGCGTAAAGTGCTGCCCACTCTCGGCCCGCATTGGAAGCTGTACATAGGTAAACCGTAGTACCATGTACAGAAGACAGAAGTCAGTTACGAATAAAATGAATGTCCTAGTTAGCCAGTTAGTATCGTGTAGAATACAGATGTCGCTAGTTACATGAAGCTGGCAGCGTAACTAACAGAGAATGTAAAACTCTAGCGTTCCGTTTAGGTACAGCGGCCCTACCGCGAACTACGAAATTTTTCTCTGTCACGCCAACGAAGGTTTTAGAGTGGGAGAAGGGCATTAGAGTGACAGAGACAAATTAATCCCCGAAATTTACGAACTTCGGTGTTCGCGGTAGCAGGCGAGTTACCCTATTTATACCCCCACCCTCCGAGCCTTATGCTATAATGCCACTCGGAAACTAAGTGTGACAAAGCGAAGTTATAAGCGCCCGCCCAGCGCCATCAACATCATAGCAACCAGCATGAGTAGCTGCCTTGCATAATCGTGCAGCGGGTTTCCGTAACCCCGTTGATAGATGGCGCTGTTGTCCATCATATGAAGCTGCTTGTGCTTGTAGATCGAGTTCATTTTTCTTATGTATAAATTATGCAAAATTAGATCAAAAATTTTGGCCAATTTGGCGCCCCCTCTGATTCAGCGCCCGGGGCACGAGCCCCCTCTGCCCCCCCCCCCCCCCCCCTAGATACGCCAGTTTTGTAGACCGAGTGCCTATAGGGACCCGTTCCTATGATTATTTGCCAATATTTTATTAAAAAAAATCCACTAACCTGCAACACAGAGGCTGTAAGCGCCGTCATAGCAACCAACATGAGTTGCTGCCTCGCATACTCGTGCAGCGGGTTCCCACAACCCCGCTGATAGATGGCGCTGTGGTCCGATACGTAGGGCTTATTCAGCGTATCTAGAACTCCCTGACCAGTGCATGATACAGGAATGGCGTTCGTGTGCACGAAGTCGCCTGGGCCTGTGACGCCGCAACACTGCATCTGGAATTAGAGGACGATTGTTATATTTTGTGTCACTAAATCAATAATTAGATCAGTACAACTGTACCCATGAGATACGATCGAGCTACGCCTGTGTTGGGGCCGTTAAGATAGGGCTTGACAAAAAAATTAAGACTTTTGATGGAAATTTCAACTCCAACACAGACGCGATTTTAAGCCACTTGGGTTAATCGCATGCGCCTAACGCAACGTAACGAGCGTAACACTGCGATTATCGTATAAAGTAGCCGCGCACTTTAGGCCCTTACAGGGCACGAGGCGTCTACTCTACTATAATTTGTTTGGCAGCGATAAAGCGCTACATACTCGTATAATACGGATATGAAAAGTAAATCCCTCGAGAGTTGCCTCGAGGAGGATCTTAAACTCACTGATGATTTGGTATGTCTGTGAATATCCACGTCAGAGGCGATTATGTCTGTTAGCTGATCTATAAGCTCCTCTTACCCAGCGGTTTTTTATATTTTTGACACATATTTTAACGACAAACGGGTTTTTCGGGGCAGCTCAATCCAGTGACTGGAGGTCAAAACCCGCGCAACTAGGTATTGATACATTTTCTCGTTAGTCTGCCTGTGACCACGGTTGTAACGTCATGCCCAAAACGTCAGGATAATATTCAACGTATGTTTACGCGATTAACACCCGTTTGTAGTTAAAATATGAGTGATCATTGTGAAAGGTTAAATCAATACATATTTGACCCCTCGTATCCAAAGAAACAGCTCACATCTTTATGCAGTTTATCCCACCGCAACGATTCATAGTTGTTCTCCTTATTCTCGAACGTTTGCTGCAGATACGACGCCATGTTAGCCTTGATCTCCAAGTCCACACTGTCCCAGACGACCATGGCCCACACGAAGCAGGCAAACTCGATTACCACCACTAGGATTATCAGGATACCGGTCTGGAATTAAAAAATATGGGTCATTAGTATGATTAACAAAAACTTATGGACTTCGATGGATACCATCTGAGGCCCATTTCTCAAAAACTTGTAACTTGTAATACAAGCGGAGGTCCTTATCCTAATCAATAGTGTTGAAAAGATACTTTCACTTGTATTAACGTTATAAGCTTTTGAGGAACGGGCTCTTGGCCTGCTACCGCGAAAACCGACGTTCGCAATTTCAACGAAGGCGTTATTAGAGTGACAAATCCCCGAAATTTATGAACTTTGGTGTTCGCGTATAACAGGCCTGAAAAGTAGGTATGGGCGAAGATTGTGGCACAGTATAATAAATAGCAGTAATTGACGTACAGTCCGGTCACACCAGTCTCCTACCGAAAGTGCGAAACATCGCTCCGGTGACCGCGCAGTTATTCTGGCATGTCTTAGCTAGCACGCATTCGGGACTGATAGGTAAACATCAGGTTGTCGAAACAGTGAATTCGAGAAGCGCTGAATATAAGACTATACTTATAAGGGCTTGTCCATTAATCACGTCATACGATTTTGGCCTGTTTTAGACCACCCCATCCCCCGTAGTGATACTTGGTGATATTTTCTGGACCCATCTCTAGCCAATATGACGTGTAATTTTTTGCCAACTGAAGTAGTCCTTCTTATAACACTTAAATTTACATACGTTTTTGCCAACAACGAGGTAAATGTTCGCGAAGTTTTAAAACTTAGTATTTAAAAAGTGTTTTATAAAAAAAGGCCAAGATTTTTTTTACTGACTATAATGCTGTTCACCAGATTCGAGAGTAACAAAAAATTACACGTGATTTGTCCGATGACCCCACCTCCCCTATGGTGATAATTGGTGATATTTTCTTGACAATGACAGATCGCAGCCATTCGCAACGTTTGACAACTCAGCCGTACACGCGTTACATTGATCGTTCAGAGGAAATAAACTATATTGTACGGTAAATTTTAATACGATTACTAGTAATGCCTATTATTACCCATTTTCGTAAAAGCTACGGCCACGCAACCCTACTGGAGATGACATTCACTGAGCAGTCTAGTAAGGAAGCCATTACATTCGTTGTGATAGATAACTGCTTTAGATTTGATATGGACAGATCGTCGGCAGACAAGCAAAACTCACTATAAAAACTATCACTACTCTTAGCAACCTCTTATGTCAGTATTGAATCAGAACTGAGATACGATCTCTATTTCAAGTAGGTATTTGTTACTTAGTGAGTTTTGGTTGTCAACCGACGAGATAGACTGACACCATTTCGAGATGTATGAGCGTATCTTCCTGCCAGGTGCCTTCAGTTTTCGCACAGAGTTTGTGGATGTTAACGAGGCGCTCGGCGCGGCCTGTCTATTCCCAATTTCACCACTGTGATACATATACGGTTTTTTTTTTTAATATTTTGGGACATCTTACACAAATCGACCTAGTCCCACGCCTTACTTGATTATCAAGCCTTACTTAATTCCTTATCAAGTATAAGGATTGTGATGTGAGTACTACGAGTAGGCGACGAAATATACAATAGATAGATACATAGTTAATGAATATTTGTGATAAATAAATACACAAATAAGGCCCTCGCCGGGTTTTGAACCCGGAACATCCAACGCCTAGGCTACGGAGGTTGACAAGTTTTATACAGAAAAGACTCTACAAATTAAACTTTTTTGAAGATAATTAGCTATGAGAGTCACCTATTCCTGAGGAAGGCAAATACGAGAATCTAATCGCAGATAAGCAAATTCATTTAAAATGGTAAAGAATAGAAGATAAAAAAACACCATGTTAGATTCACATCACATCACAATCATTATCAAGCCTATCTCAGTCCACTGCTGGACGTAGGCCTCTCCTACTAACTATGCGTATAGACGCATTAGGAGGTAAATGCCCATAATCACCACGCTGGGCATGTTAGATTAATCCTTGGTAATGATAACATTTTGCGTGCAATAGCGTGATGCAGGCACGCAGCTAAATATAAGTGCTGTTAGTGTAAGAGTACCTAACTAGATCGTATCGTTTATAAAATATGGCACAATTTGGTATGAACTATGCGAACATACAGCAATTTATTGGAAACCTGTTATTTCAACGTCAGATTCACTCGAGGTCTAAGGCTTTTGTTATGCCAGGAGTCGGCAAATCCTGTCTTCGGTATCTCATTCTCTTTCAATTTCCACACAAAATACGGTCCTTCTATTTCCCAAAAAGTTAAATACTCTTTCTTTAATAGTTTTCGATTTTTAAGAATGAAGAATTTGTCAGTTTAGAAATGAGCCTTATGATGTACCTATATAACTTTCTACCGGAAAATGGTTAGTCTTGCCCTCAATCCTCATATTTATAGGGGTTAATCTATATCTGTCAATAGTTCATTCTTAGAAATAGGCAACAATATACAAGCCTAGGCTTAATCAGGTTGTTCTGTGAACCTATACTCCGTAAAAGTTTGCCGACCCCTGCGATATGCCATTCACTGAAGTGTAACAAGAAACTATGTGAAAATACGCACAATGGTGACATGAATTTGATGCATCGACGACGCCGTCCGCCAGCCAATCCAAGCTATGGAGCATGTGATGATCGCCATCATCAGAAGGAGTATTGCAGGGTATTCCACATTCACCCCTATGAAGTGCCGGTAAATGAAGAGCCGATATAAAAGCCAGCCGCTAACTCCAAACAGTACCACTGCTGACATCTGTGAACGAAGCGAGGGATTATTTAGTTACTCACGAACAATACCCGACCGAATTCAAAAGTCGGCATACGAGCCTAGTTTTAACTTCTCACTCGCGGATTACTATGACTACTAGCGCCACTAAAGTTCTTCATGTATCATATCTAAATTAATCCACTTCAATTAATTGTAAAGAAGAAGTTTAGCGAGCTAATTCTTCAAAGTAATGACTGAAAAAAGTGTGTCATAACGCTTGATCTCTCAATTAATCACTTAACCTTTTCGAAACTACCGTTATCCTACCGAATTAACAAAAGTTTTCACTGTAAACATTAGTTTCACCAAGCTGTTGTTATGGCTACGTAGCGAACTACTATAACGGGAACGGAGTTTTCCCCATTTTTCCATGAAAAGCTTATGAATAATACTCACCGCAAATAGTACGTTGAAGATAAGCACTAGGTACTTCCAACAGTTCGCTGAGATGGCCATTGTGATGTAAACAAATCCCTTCACATGTCAAGTAATGTTTGAAAGTCGTCTCATAACAAAGAGCCCGGTCGTTCCACCTCACGGATTTGTTTGTGTTCTGTCTCTGCGCGCGCGCCCGCGATGCGTGTGCTGACTATGTCGAGTGATGCAACCGAACCGCACTTCAGAATTAACCATTCGACATTTATCTTGATGAACAACAAAGCTTATCGCAATTACTACAATCCGATGCGTATCGACATATAGTCGACAAAGTTCTGAGGAAACTCGTTACTCATCAAAATATCGCTTATCAGACTTCAAATGATAAGCATATAAACAGGTGTACTTGAACAGTTGAATGGTTGATCTAACCCAATTCCTGTAGAAGATAACCTAAAGTTTACTTTGAAATGTAGAGTGCAGGCGAGTTATT
>JALPQI010002313.1:0-15533 GCA_025490895.1 Thaumatotibia leucotreta
ACTTTGCAGTTTTGTAATTTAAAGATTTTAACGTAAGTGCTTTGTTTAATTTGTTAGTCCTTTTTGATGCCTATCTACCTACATAAGTAAATAAAACCCTACCCACGAACGAAGCCCTACCCAAAATATAAGGTATATTTTCGCATTTTTGTTTTTTTACATAATCGAAACTTCAATGGAATTCCTAAAATCTTTTTTTTTTTTTCAGAAATATCCTTTTAGGAGATTTGGACCAGTTGTTTGGTAGTTCGCACATTTACCTAAGTACACAATTAAGTACCGGTATCATTATTATTATTTCTTTTATTTATGTTCTTACCTACGGTATATACCTAAGCACACAGAAACCTCAGCGCAGCGGCTACTTTACAAATAAGTATCAAAATATTTCACTTCCCGAAAATCCTTAACTTTTGGCTATTGTGTCACACCTGTATTAATATCTACTTGTGTAGTGTAGTTAACCAAGCCAAGGCAAATTGTTTGCACAAAAGACACTAGCCGTACCATGAGCTGCCGCTACATTATTAACGCGCGTTTACATTCTATCCGGAAGGCCGAGTCTTGGTAATAACTTATAAAAAACGTCTCGATCGCGTTTACGTTTTCATCGTCATTTGTATGAAATTGACGATGAAAACGTATATACGATCGAGACGTTTTTTATAAGTTATTACCAAGGATCGGACAATCGCCCGTCATTTTGAAAACATAACCCTGTTCCATACAGTAGAGGCTTCCTTATCTTATGATGGTAATATATTTTATTTTATAAGATATTTTTATATTAACACTATCACAAAGTAGCTATTGAAGAGATCCCAACTCCTTACTTGTACACGCCATGATTGTGAATTTATGACATTGGTTACAAATAGTAATTGAATATCAAAAATTCTAAATCGTTTATTGGTCACAATTATAATGTATACAATAAGAAATAGTTGGGTTCTCCTAAATACATAGATACTTTGTGATAGTGTTATTAACACCTTCGCTGCAGCAGTTAGCTTAACTAACCATATACCCTTGTAAGGGATCGAAAGACCCCCTACCGCATTGAACGTGTTAAATTAATATCTTATAAAATAAAATATGTTAATATCATATGATCAGGAAGTCTCTTTTGTACAGAACAGGGTTATGTTTTCAAAATGACGGGCGTTTGTCCGATCCTTGGTTATTGCCTACACTCGGCCTTCGGGTCGCTATAGAAAGTAAACGCAGCGGTAGATCATGGTAGGGCTACTGGTTCTTTCATATGGATACGGTCGTGGCTGCGTGAGTCGGTAAACATTAGCATCTGTGAAACTCACTATCGTCTCGATCGTGCCAATATGTCAGTTGGAGCGGTGTAAATGAAGTTCGCAGACGTGTAAACGTAATTTTTAATTTACCTTAGCGTACATTTTGCTTGGAATTAGATACCTATTTGAAATAAATTATTATGAATAATTCTTCAGTTTGCATATTTTAACGACGAAAGAATGAATAACATGTTTCTCCGCCGGCGTAGATATTGAACACTACGCAAAATAACGAACAGCACCCCATTCAAAAATCCAGCCAAGCGAATCTGCCGGCGCCACCCAAGTTCATCCCATCACGAATCATTTTACTCGACATCATCTCACCACTAGTATAACTTGATCTTTACTCTCGTAGCCACTGTATGCAATTGAAGAACACTGAACATTACAAATCGTAAAAGCAACTGTCTCCGTCATTCCCATTAAAGCTTAATCGGAGTGACGTAGACAGCTGCACCAAATTACGGATTTTGACAACCTCTGTCTTGAAAGTCTTTATGAAACCGGCGCGTTTTTTGTTCTCGTCCTGCCAAAGCTCCTGAACTAAAAATACCCGTGACGTAACACACGACGGTCCCACGCCGCAGCCTGCTCTTTGTTACAACTCGTTATAAATATTTAATTTATTTATCTCACGCTCTTTAGCACCGATGGCATCTGGGCAACGTTAATTTTGATAGTGCCCTACCGTGGTACCTTGACGTCAATAATTTATAAATTTTATAAACACACCTAGAGTAATACAGATCAGTATGTTTGGATTAGGTACCTTTTAACACGTCCACTGTTCAGTGTAGGTATAATTAATTAATTATATACATTTGGATACGTTAGACTTAGAATTAGTGGTTAAATTGAAACATTTACACTAATATTTTCTTCGGTTACCGCGAGGATTACACAGACCACGAACCCTGTAAAGTGTTCGAAACGTCGGAATGAAGTTAAAATTAGTTAATATACGCGAGTTTATCCGTTTTCATAGTTTTATTACATTTACACTAGTTCAAACTAGTGACTAGAGTGACTAATATACTATACTAAGTATTTGTTAAACCTGGTGTTAACGACTTAACTCGAGATTGTTCAAGTAGGTGTAAGTTAACAGGTAGGTAACTAAGGTAACTCAGTAAATTGACCTATCGGCTTACAATGAGCTTCCACCACGGTATAACGCGACTTACCTTCTTCCTTATTTAGTATTCTGATTTATTCACCGAACATTTTTTTATTCCGTAGATTTATTGCTGATTTGATAAGCCTACTTTGTCGCATACGCATTTGAGCTGCAGGGTTTAAGCATAGGTATGATTGGCGAGAATGGTGAGATCGTTCCCGTCTTTTTCTAATTAGGTATTTCGAGTAGTATTTAATATGCTAAACAACAATAAAATCCTAATACCTATAGATTATAAAGCGGGTAATATAAGTAACTTACCTACAAGCTAAAGAGACTTTCCTACCTATATTCTCTTCGCAGCACTTGAACGTCTAGATATTTATTGAGCCGAGATGTCTTTTTTTTTTCAAGCTAACATGGTCTGGTGGCTAACTTTTTATACAGGGTGTTAACTATACCAGACAGGACATAATAAAACATGAATCAATTAATGATTTGAACAACTTTTACTATGGGACTAAATATGAAAAGTCGAGAAAAAAACTACTCTTCCATACATTTTGGGCGACCTAATCTTAGTCAATGTCTATAGAACAACGATATATTTTTTGAGATTTCATATTTAGTCCCATAGTAAAAGTTGTTTAAATTCATTAATAGAATCTTATTGTTATCATGTACCTATCACCATTTCGTTAAAAACCTGTATTGATTAATCAAAGTTTCCGTATGCCTAGCTTAGCCCTATAGGTAGGTAGATAATGGTTATAATAAATGGTTGGTTTTAATTTAATCAATTAATAAAAAAACACACTAAAGAATTGGTAAACGTTGTTACATCGATATTTTTTATCGAACAACCCAAATTATTTTATTTTATTTTTTGTGTTTTTGAGCAGTAACACTAGGTAGGTACTGTATTTAATTATTAATTTTGATTTGGTATATGTCTTGTGGATTTTTCAAACATGCGGTTTCTTTGACAATTCAAAAGTTATGACAAATACATAAATGCCTATCCAATCATAGGTGGGCAGATAGTAGTGCAGTCCACCGTGGATATTTTATTTATTTGAATAGGTATTTATAACAATTTATACCTAGTTACATACAGGGTGATTCATGAGTCATGAGCAGGAGTGAATAGGCTACTACGGACGGTCATGCTGACCGACTTTCACTACGGCGATAACCAAGAAATCACCAAAAAAAACTCTTAATTATGAGTTAATTGATCCTTAATTGATAGTTAAGTATGAATTAACTCATAATTAAGAGATTTTTTATGCAATTTCTTGGTTGTCTCCGAAGTTGCTCAGAAGTAAAAGTTGCTCAGCGTGACCGTCCCTAGTACCCTGTTGACTCCTGCTCATGACTTAAGAATCATCCTGTATAGCTTAGATATTTTACATTTTGGTTGACCGTGTTCAATCTTTACTTAGTAGGTATCTATGTCCCTTAGAAGTTGTAGATATTTCATCGTTTTATATCCTGAGTCCTATGTGTGCATCCTATTAATAAATAGTAAAATTAAGGAAAATAATCATAAAAGGTTTTTTTTTAATAAATTTACGTTGATCACTAATCACTTCGCCAGAGCGTTGCATTATAATACCTGATCATAATCTATTCATTCTGTTACGATGATAAATAAAGATTACCACACGAAAATAACTTTGAGTGAACGGTTTAACACGAGGTAAATCAAAGCCACGGATTTAGGCTCAAGTTAAAAAGTCAACTCATAATAGGTTAACCCTCGTCATATTATTAGTTGCTTGTATTTCACTGTATTTCGGGAATCTTACCACAACGTGACGCTGGTGGATTATTAATAGATGCGATTATTATATGACAGTTTAATAATTGAAACGAACGCGTAGGGACAAATAATTATACACTTTCAGAAAAAACGTAGACTGGATTTGTTTGTATATCTCTCGTGTATTATATTCCTCACGAAGTAAACATTTTCGCTTTTAATTTTTATGTTTGGATATTCTCATTAGCTCAGATTTTATTTTCATTCCTTGGAACTTCCCAATCAACTACCTAGGTTTAGCCTCGTCCTGTCTACAATGTTATCATTCTGAGTACAGTTTGGGCATATCACGTTAGCCGAGATTGTTTTATTACGATGTAAATAATCATTGTGAGACATTAAAAATATTAAAATACGCTTATCTGGTAGAGGGAGTGAGATATACATAAATAATATTAGCTGAGATGTTAGAGAGAATCTCTGTCTCTTGAAAACACTACGCAGAGGTTAGCGTTTACTTCTCTGGCCAACTAAGGGCCTTATCACACTTGCGATTTACAAGCGATTTGAAAGCGAAGCGTACGCGCGACACCATCGCGACGAATTGATTGCGGGCACGCGACGAACACGCCGCGCGTACGCTTCGCTTTCAAATCGCAAGTGTGATAAGGCCCTAATGGTAGCGATACCACCGTACCATAAAATATAAATAATCACAGCATAGGTTTATCGGAGACTCATGCCTTGAAATGATCTCTCTTTTACCGTTTATCATGCTGCATCGCATTCGCGCTTGTCTACTTATTTGTAAGAACGTGACGGTAACGACAACAAATGATAAACACTAGTCCATCACGCAAGTGAATTGCATTTACTCGTATTACGTTTTAATAAGTCAATACGCATCATAAATTGCACCTGTGTTTTATTGGCCCGCACGGAAGGCCCATTGTGTTCCGCCGTCCAATGCGGACCCGCGAGCTTGGTAGGAGGTGCACAACCGCCCGGGCCGGTGCAAACGGTCTAATTGTGCAATAAAATTGCATTGTGTTATCTTATCTGGTGAATCTATACTTTTGCTACCAAGTTGTATAGCTGACAACTCTTTCAAGACTTGTAAATGAGATATAGGTATTTATTTTAATATCACGACGGCGGCTTACACGCGTAGCGCCCACAATTAAAATTTCTCTCATTTTCAATTTATACTAAATTTTCGACGGCATGTAAAACCTGTTTGGTTTGGAAAAGGTTCTATGTCGAATGCCTGCAACGGCCGGGCCAAAAGCCAAGTCTAGACACTAGACCCCCTAGCGCTTACTGGCTATGTCTCTAGTGTGGCAAGATTTTGAGATTGATCATCAATTCATCATCATATCAGTTAACACATGTCCACTGCTGGATATAGGCTCCCCCAAACATTGCCACAACGACCAAAGTCAAACTTAAGTTTTTCACAAATAAAAAAATAATTTCATGTTCGTAAGATTCATAAGTATCTACGTAGGATGCCCTGAAAATTTCGGGAATTTAATACTTAGGAACGTATATTTGACATGTGTTATACCTCTTTCTTACAAGCATAGTCTCATTATTCGAAAACACTGGCCACTTAGAAAAAAAAAACAATGTCCGATTTTCAATTGTTTTTTAAAGTCGTTGAGTCGCTGGTGAAAATGGAGCTGTCCCGCGAAAGTTTTAGAGCAATGATTTATTATGACTTTAAAAGTGGATTAACACAACAACAATGTGGAGACCGATTAACTATTGCTTTTAGTAGTGAAGCACCTTCAAAGACGACCATATACAGGTGGTATTCGGAATTCCAACGTGGCCGTGTGTCTCTTGCGGATGACGTACGTGAGGGTCGACCGAAAACGGCCGTTACCGATCAAAACATCGATGTTGTTCGCCAACTGATAAAGGAAGATAGGCATGTTACATATCGGGAGATTCAGGAGACTTTAGGCATTGGAATGAGTCAGGTACAAGTTATTTTACAACAAGAGTTGGGCGTGCGGAAGTTATTTTCCCGGTGGATTCCTCACTTGTTATCTGACGACCAGAAAACGGTACGTGTCAATTGGTGCCGCAAAACTTTAAAAAGATTTAATGGAGGAAGCTCAAATGCCGTTTTTAGTATTGTGTCAGGTGACGAATCATGGATTTACGCACATGAGCCTGAATCGAAAAACCAATCTCGAGTTTGGGTTTACGAAGACGAACCGAAGCCGACAAAAGTTGTTCGTTCTCGCAGCACGATCAAAAAAATGGTAGCCACGTTTGTCTCCAAATCGGGTCACGTGGTGACTATCGCTCTTGAAGATCGAAGAACTGTCAATGCCGATTGGTATATAGGCGTTTGTTTACCGATTGTTTTTGCTGAACTGCGAAAAACTAACCCTAACCGCCGTATTATACTACACCATGATAATGCCAGCCCTCACACCGCTCAGAAAACAGACGACTATCTGAAGGGCGAAAACGTCGAATTACTGGACCATCCTCCGTTCAGCCCCGACCTAAGTCCCAACGATTTTTTTACTTTCCCAAAAATAAAGAATCGGTTGCGTGGTCAGCGTTTTCAGACCGCGGAAGAAGCAGTCGACGCTTATAAAATGGCCATTTTGTCAACCCCCACTTCAGACTTCAATAACTGTTTTAAAAACTGGTTTCAGAGAATGAAAAAGTGTATTAAACACAAAGGAGAATACTTTGAAAAACAATAAAAGTACTTTTATTTCATTAAACTGCGTATTTTTTCCGATTCCCGAAACTTTCAGGGCAACCTACGTATTTAGACCAAACGAGCATTCGCTCATAGAATCAGCGTGGAATCAGCGAATGCGCGTTTGGTTTCAATGCACCTTTACCTATTCATTTTGATCATAATAATGCTAATGCTTCCTTGTCTTAAAACAGTTAAACTAGTACATGGGCCAATCAACTTTTCGATAGATATATTTTCTGTCTGCTGCGTTACTTTTCATGAACTTACAAATGTACCTACGTCAATTAATACTATAAGTACCCATATTTACAATGAAAAACAGTTGGAACCTAAATGTATCGATATGAACTTGTGTGGGCCCTAACGCTTGTAGGTACAATTTATTAGCATTTTTCTAGCAAACTTGATGAAATTGTCACCTGCGTTACGGGACAAAATAGTGTCGATCGAAAAATTGATTGGCCCACATCTTATTTTATCTTATAGAATAGATGTTTCTTTCTTACCGCATAGATGCAGAAACGTGTCACCAACTTGCAATAATTCTCCAAAAATCCTTATTATATTATCTTTCTCTATGGACTTTCTTAGTATAGAATGAGTCATGTGCCAGATGCCGTCCTTGTATCCCCAAAGGATGCAAACCATCGAAGCTTTAACACCACTCACCGTTATCTCGCTTTTTAAGTTTTTAGTTCACACGCATTTTGTCTCTATACTGACTTTACCGACACTTAGAGACCGGAAACCATTATGAAAATATCGTTACGACAAATTAAACAAAAATCATATACGGCTTAAAAGTAAGTGCATTTCCCAATGTTAGTGAAGTTTTGGGAAGCAGAGGGCCTTTAGATAATTTTTTTAGAAATTAATAGGTAGTTCAAGTTACAGAAGTACTCGTTCAAGTTTTTAGAATTGCGCCAAGTAGGTACTTAGGTAGGTTCCGGAATATATTTAGATTTTATTTATTTCATAATATAATTACATATTACATCATCATCATCATCATCATATCAGCCGAAAGACGTCCACTGCTGAACATAGGCCTCCCCCAAAGATTGCCACAATGACCGGTCCTGCGGCACCCGCATCCAGCGGACTCCTGCGACCTTCACCAGGTCATCGGTCCACCTTGTGGGGGGCCTACCCACGCTACGCCTACATACCTACATTATAAATTAACTTAACCTAATTTATATTATGATCGTCAATATTAATATGTTCAATGTCATAAAATTATGAAAAATATTAATAAAGAAATTAGAAAATAAAATTAATAAAAAATGTTCAAAATTCCTGAAATAACAATGATTACATAACTACATATCTCATAATGGTCGTCAACTTAGGTCTCAACAATAGGTCCCCTAGGATGTATTCCGAGGCCCTAAACCTCATGGGGCCCTAATGGGAATGCACTTATTTTTAAGCCACCTTGTATATCTTAGATGAGAAAGAAAATTTTGGTGCATCGCTTTTAGAATAGTATATAATTTTTCAGTGCTGTAAACGTTGTTTGATTATTTATGTATGAATACGAGTAATTATTGTGTTAGTTATGACTAGCAAAACTTATATTCTATATATCTCTTTCGTACTCGCGTATCGGTGCGAGCGAGCCAGATATACCTAAAGTAAGTCCGGGTTAATAACGTAACGGCAGACGCTACACAGACGCCAGCGATTACTGCCGTGGCCATCTCATCATAAGCACGAATTGTAATTACTTACATATTTAAGTAAGTACGAAGAATTTATAGTATAAAGTATAATTATGTAGGTATATTAGGTACTAACTTAAACTAACAGTTCCACTATAAGATGACGAAGTCACAAAAGTGCCATTTTATAGGCAGGTTATACCTCATACACATTTTGGTGTTATTTCTCATTGAAAGCAGACGAGTTTCAACAAGCTAGCGAAGAAAACAAAAGCTGCTAAGTTACCAAGTTATTCCTCAAAAGATTACTTATAGGCACTTACGTGATTGTTTCCACATTGTGTGGAATGCGATAAGCCTTTTTAGATTGAAAAGTTGAATAAGCATACCGGTTCAGAGGATTCCGAGGTTTTGATTCGATTCAAAGTTCAGGTGTGCAAGTCCCAATCCAGATAGAACAATGGATTTTATCAACGATGCAGGTAGTGTTAGCCTAGCTGATAGTAGCCTCACGTGTGGACCTCCGCAGCTGCGAGTGCAGATGTTTTATGGCTCCGACAATTCCAAGACTTTATTGCGACGTTTAGAACCTAATCTTTGTTTTTATTATTGGAAACAATGGTCAGCGGTCATTTTCGGCATACGGCGCGCAGATGTGGCAACGCTGCTGTGGGAAACAACTCTGGACCGTCTTCGGTATTTCACCAAAATAACTATAATTACGTCCTTTAATGATTTCCGTTTTAGTTCCGTTTGTCGCTTACAATGCCCAGTTAAAGTAAATACAAGGCTGAAAGCCAGATGTTGCCTAATATGCCGCTTTTGTTTGTATATTACTCATCTCAGTTGCGTGCACCAAGAATAAGTATTGACTCTCATAAAATAATGGCCGATATAATAGTTTAATCACCTCACCCTCATATTTATATTAAAATAAAATACATATATATCTAGTAAAACTACATATATGTGTAGTATATCTAATAATTATCTATTTTTCTCCGTGCCGTCCGTACACCGCCGCGTACACGGTCGGCACTCTACAATCTACGTACGTGCGCGGCTGGGGTTCGCAGTTCGAATGCAATTTTTTTTTACATATAATCAAAACAAAAATCAAGATCGCGTCAATGAGGGTTTTCGATAATTTTTCTACCACCAGGCGGCGCTTCGTACGCACCTGGTCTCGACAGCTGTCAGATTCATACTATTCATAAGCACCTGGGCCTAAAATATTGAAATTCTATTTTATTTAGAAGAGAATTGATTTTGTAATGGATTACGACTAATACATGGTCGTCGAACTGAAGATTGAACTCTAAAACAGGCGCTCAAAGTCACTGGTATTAAAAATAATTACTATAACTTTGTTAGTTTCATGAGAATTGACTTGGAACTATTTTATTTATTTATTTTAGGTAACAATATGCCTAAAGTAATGGTTTTCAGAATAAATAAACCTAATAAATATGTTGAAAATTAAATGCGCGTATTTATTTTGACAGTTCGTTAAACGGTCGGCTCAGTGCTGCCATCTCACCTCCCCATAGCGGCAGAAAAAGTCTCAAACACCCTCATTGTATTTTACATAACTGAGTCATACTAATAGGGATAATGATTAATGACTGTAGTTAAAACAAATTATTTAACATTATGCACGACATAATACACGAAGAAATTATTACTAACATGTAGATTGTAGTAATTTTTGTACAGAACTTCTATTTAATAAATTGAAAATAACTTAAAAGAGTAGGTCATTTGGCAGTACTCAAACGTGACGTCACTTTTGAGTATTTCATATAAAATTCCATAGTGGTGATCGTTTTGACAGTTCGAAAAAAGATGCTCATTTGACTTGCCAGTCATCATGCCTATTATAGGGTGTACTCTGTCCAACAAACTTTAAGTAGTCGAATAAATCGTAATTTTTAAAATATGTAGGCACGTATTGTTGATCGCTCGTAAAAAAATAGAATTTGTCGCCTTTTATCACTGCCAAAAGTTGTTACACAAAATTTAATTTCGTAAGTAACACTAAAATTTTGTTTTCATCAAAAGCCCAATGTTAATTTTTTTTTTCGATCGACGATTTTTTTCCTAGTTTAGAACCAAGGAATGACGAATGCTGGTTTTACGCTTTATCCTGTCATTGTCTGGCGACAAAAGCATACCTACACCATAAGCATGGTTTCTTCTTAAAATCCAAACACGACTAAATTTTAATTTTACATTCGAATTCTAAATTGAATGCCGTTCACAAACATTATTGCCCGGATAAGAGCTAAGTAAAAAGTATGTAATTAATGTTATGTTAATGTATCTCTTTTTCAGTATGCTGTGGTAGGTATATTTAATGAGTTTAATTTTATGAAAATCTTGTATGTTTATAGAATGCCGCTGATACGAGTCATATGGGTCAAACAAAGATAGCTACCTATTACTTCGCGTATCACCTGTGAGCAATGCAAAAGTTGAAGATAATAAAGCCTGATGTTCAGATCCGTATAAATAACTAATCTTTGATAACTTCTGGAAGAGATCGCTTCTGTTTTTTGTATTTCTCTTGTTTTGTGTATTTTATTTTTTATTACGTGTGAGGTGTGCAATAAAGAGTTTTGTATTATATTGTAACTTCATGACCAAGCACGCACACGAGCTATGAACTATGGACCGAGGAGAGACAATTTTTGTTTTGTACCAACAGTTAGTTGGATAAAATAATGACGTAAAGTTATACCTCTTGCTGAAAATTGTACTGCAAACGATGCTGTTTTTTTTTTAAATTGCATATTGTCATTGTTGTATTAGAAATACAGCTATCACTTTTAATGTAAAACTTTTCTTTCATTCTCACTGATTTGTTAGATGAGTTTTCCAAACGCAATTATTCCTTGCATCTTATTTTCTTTTCGCCATTATACCTAGTCGCATATTTTCCCATTTTCAAAATTGACTTGTCTCATTATTTATTGGTAGCGAATATTATGATCGCATTTGTTTATAAACGCCAATTTTCAAATTCGTTCTATTACACAGTAGGATTTTTTTCCGTCGCTTTTATTGGCTAAAGCAATAATTAGCATGCTCGCATTTGTTTGCAATATTTTTTTCAAATTCGTTTTTTTACACAGTAGTATATTTTTCTGCCATAATAATTTCCTAGTACAAATAAGTTATGATACCTTCTTCTCCTTCTCAGCATACTTACATATGGATTTCCATGTCATTTTCGATACGGCGCTTCTGTGCCAGAAGCTCGATTTTTGAAACTCACCGAGTGATCTTTTTAACCGAAATGGGTTGCTTTGTTCGGAAATATCGCGGAAATCATGCATTTAGTCACGCGGTGACGTTCAAAAATCGATCCTCTGGTCGGCCCTGCCTTCTGTGCAGGCTTTTTAATGTCGTCCGACTATCTGGTTCGTAACTTTCCGTCTCCACGGTTACCTACAAAACCTACACAGAAAGCGAACGTTTCCGTTTGAGCATAAAGATAATGATTTCGCATGTCCGACTGTCCAGAGGATCGATTTTTGAACGTCACCGCGTGACTAAATGCATGATTTCCGCGATATTTCCGAACAAAACAACCCGTTTCGGTTAAAAAGATCACTCGGTGAGTTTCAAAAATCGAGCTACAGATGTTTGTCCGGCAGTTCTACTCATGGGTCGCCTTTCTCAATTTGTTCTCTTGAAGTTTTGCAAATACTTTTTTCTTTGTTCATATTAAAAATAATGAGATTAATGAGAGAATATGGAGTTTAAGTCCTTTGTGTTGTTTCATTTGCTCTCAATCCAATTACAGAGGTAATAAGGCGAAACATATTTGTCATAGACTGTACTAATACCCATCATTTCATTTTAATAATTCTACGTGCGTTTAGCAAACCTCTATTGAAATTTCTATATCATAGATAAATAATATTTTCATAACGAGCATGACTTTGACTTTGTCATTTGCTTGGTTCGCAGTCAATGAAATAACTTATAAAAATACAACGAAATATAAGAATACATAACGCAAGAAAATGGATGATTCTGGTGAGGCGTCTGGTATTAACCAGGATAAACCATTTTTCTTCATAGATAGCAATCATGGAGGCCAACTTTTAATTAGGGCCGGCCATAGGCACTATTTGCACCGCAAAAATAAAAATGGGACGACCGTGTGGATATGTACGGTAAAATATTGCACTGGCTCAACAAAACTAGACGTCAATCAAACGAGCATTCTGGAGGACAAGAAACATGTTTGCATACCGGACTTTCAAAATATCGATATACAGCAGAGCCTTATTAAATTAAAGAAAAAAGTACAAGAGGATTATAGGCCAATACCAGCCATCTACAAAGAGGAAATGGCCAAATATAAAACCAATCAACTGGCACAAGAATATGCCGATAAAATTCCTTCATTTTATCAAGTAAGAGACTCGTTGTATAGGTCTCGCAAAGAAGTTGTGGGATCAGGCAACATTCAGCGTTGCAAGGACATACAATTGCCGGAAGACCTATCCAAAGAGTTTTTATGTTGCCAAACAGAGGGTATCTTAATTTTTATAAGTCCGCAATGTCATGATTACCTGAGAAATGTAAGTACCTTCTTTTGTGATGGAACTTTTAAAATCGTTCCCGAACCATACGCCCAACTTTACACGATCCACGGGGATATCGGGAGCGATGAAGATTATACAAAAGTGGTTCCATTTATGTATGCGTTGCTAGAGAACAAAACACAAAGCACGTATGAACTACTATTTAGTACAATAAAGACTAATATTCCAGAATTTACACCACATGAAATGAAAATGGATTTTGAAATCGCAGCAATTAACGCCTGCAGGGCCACATTTGAAAGAGCGATAGTAAGTGGGTGTTACTTCCATTTGTCAAAGGCAATATGGTCCAAGGCCGACGATCTTGAGATTTCGCACACCCGAGAAGGTGCCGCATTTGTGGCCAAATGTGTCGCGATTGCACACTTGCCCAATTCTAAAATATTAGAAGGATGGTACTACGTGTCTGCAAACCCGCCAACTACTTTAAAAAATATAGATGCGTTTGTTGAATACCTGAGCAAGTACTGGTTCATTATCAAAAATTTAGATCTGATGTCTTGCTATGGACAAAGGCACAGAACCAACAACGTAGTCGAAGGTTGGCACAGCCACCTTAACAAGGCAATAAGGACGAACCGAAATATATATTACTTGATTTCGCAACTG
This sequence comes from Thaumatotibia leucotreta, assembly GCA_025490895.1. Classification (NCBI taxonomy): domain Eukaryota; kingdom Metazoa; phylum Arthropoda; class Insecta; order Lepidoptera; family Tortricidae; genus Thaumatotibia; species Thaumatotibia leucotreta. The sequence continues at coordinate 13,816 of JALPQI010002313.1, forward strand.
AAGGAAGAAGCAATGCACGTAAATTTCAAAATTTTGCAATCCGAACTTAATGTAAAAATTTACCGAAAACGCGCAAAAAAATTTACAGATATGGATCGGACCATCCAAAAAATTGTTAATGATTATTTGCTATCAAAAACAACCATCGAAAACTGTATTAGAAAATTAAGTTGCCTAAAATATTAATAAGTTTGACTGTCTTATTATTCTCATTAAGGATCGGCCACGCGGCTGCCTACACGGCATAATATGGGCATCGCATTGACGTACCGTAAGCGTAAGATTTTAATTAGTAAAGATTATTACCGAAAGGAAAACATTAAGTTTAATAAGAGGATTTATTTTTTGTTTAAAATGCGTTGAAATCGAAATAAAAAGAAATGCCAAAAAATGTGTTTACTTACCTAGTACATCACAACCATAAAATGGTTAAGAGGCCGGTATCGAAATTTCGATAGAGCACAAATACAATTTCATATTTTATATATAAATTGGATATAGTTTAAATCATAAATAATGGTACCGTATTTACCCCTGAAAGCCGAAAATGGCCAACTAGGTGTTAAAAATGGGTGTTTTTTCAGAAAAGAATAAAAAAAATGAAAAAATTTCCTAACGTATTTTTTGCAAATAGAAACAATATAAAATAATTTGCATTCCAAGGAACAACCATGTTCTTAGCTTATGCAAAAAGCCTGCATGAAGTTAAGCAAAATTGCAAAATTTCGATACCGGCCTCTTAACATGTATGTGTGTATAAGTTATTATGTAACTTATTATACACATATTTTTGATAAATTCATTGCATACACATCAAAAGTCCCGATTGTAACTTTTGTCCTGGACACAAACTAATATCGATATTGATATGCAAACTTTTGTAACATAACTATTATACAAAAAAATACTCTGAGTTAGATAGTATTCATATTTTCTCGCATATCTATCTATTTTTGGGAGTGCCTTACAATGCTCAATAATAGGATGTCATTAGTGATAGGTACGGGAGTAAAACGGTAACAAAGATAACGATTCACCACAGATTCGTAAAAACGGACCTTTCGGTTCCCTAAATATCGATTTTTATCATTATCGGATGTTATCTTGACTCATTCAAGAAGATTAATGATTAATATTTTTTGCCTAAGTACAATTTTTTTAAAAACCCTGTGCCGACCGGGTAGATCGTGTAGGTTGTATTGTATGAAGCTTCCACACTGTATAGAATACCATCCTTACGCTGTGCTAATAGCTTTACCATGAACGGTGCCCTTTACTTATAATAGTTGTGTTTTATCTCTCTGTTAACTTGAGCACCCTGTAGCATCATTAGTATTGATCGTAGCTTAAAAACGAATATTATCAAATTGTAGGAAATTTTATAGGGAAACTTTTCTCAGATATTCTTACACCATAATGCTATTCTTACACATATTCCCCCCCCCCTCACAACCTCAGCACAAGCCCCAGCCTTGAGGACTTTTTATATATTAATCTGGTCACCGAAAGGTACAAGTGTACCAAATTTCAAAACTAGGAACTATTTACGCAGATTTAATTAATTTTCCCATGCTATAAGGCTATCTCCCAGTGAAATAAAACGGTGATGAAAACTGGCTGCAGAAAAAAATGGCGACACTGAAAAATTACGTTAAGCAAAAATCGCGACATTGAAAAAAAACAGTTTGTACAGAAAAACGGCACAGAAAAAAAAAGAA